>OMLC01103205.1:27003-42614 GCA_900302585.1 Regalecus glesne | reverse complement strand
TCGAATTAGGGATATAATGGTTTTTTTCTTGCTTTGGACAATTGCCAGGCTGATAAACAGACAGCAATTCAGTTGTCTCAGAAACAGCAGCACAAACTATAACAACAATTGGAAACGTCAGGGGGGGATGTTTGGAAGTTGTATACAGCAGCTTTGAGTGAGGAAAATTCCAGTGGTGTTAATTTAAGTCGGGGAGATTCTGGCCATATTTCATGCCATCATGACCCCCTCATGGCTGACCTCATAGACTCTATGATTTACAGAGGCACAGCCAGTGTTTGACTTGTCCTCTCCAGCAACTAAATGCAAGCTACTATAACTCATCCTATAGTATAGGAACAGTGAGCAGTTGTAGCAGTATCCAAGGACCAACTTCAGTTCTTTTTCCTATTGCCTTGTTTAGGGCACAGGCAGGAGCATTAACCATAATGTGCATATCTTTTTGTTGGTGGGAGGGAACCCACATAGATATGGAGAAAACATGCAAACAGACCGACCTGGGTCAGGATTTGAACCTGGGACCTTCTTGCTGTGAGGCAACAGTACTAACTCCTGCAGCACCATGCTGCCCCAGCTGTTTGACAGATCCATGGCTGTGGGTGATAAAGCCAGTCTATGGTTGTCACAAAGCTCCACAGCAAGCAATATGAATAAAAAGAGAGGGTGGATAGTAATGCATGTTGTCGAAAAACCCAATAGCCAGGACATACTGTAAATGTATACCTTGATACTAAAAATTGCTGAACTGCAAAGTCGGTCTTAATCAAACTGTCATGTGGCAAACTTGGCGTGAAAATAGCAATGACAACATCCATTTCTAGAGTAATATCCCAAAATAAAAACACATTTTGTTGGCTTTAAAGGCTAAAGCAATAAGAGACCAGAAAATGCACTGTATTGTCAACTAAATGGGATTCAACTGTATTTGCCAGTTTCACAGCCATTTGTATAAGGACCTCCAAGTATTTTGGCAAAAGATGTATCAATATATCACTGTTCTCCACTCCCTCTAACTATGGTCTTGGTCTGTTAGTCGATCCCTCCACCATAGGTTTATATAGATAAATCATAATCTCTGGACAGTATTAGGTCTATAATATCCCTTTACTCGTCCTGATACATATAATCTGATGCACAGAACCCAACCAGCCCAGAAGAACTAATACTTTGTCGTAGTCACAACTCCCCAAAGACAGTCATGGTTTATTTTAAGCCTCAAACTTGAACTGAATTGTGGCACGTAAGACAGTTGTTTTCCTCAGATATGTTATGCTTGTGCCAAGGGCAGACAGTATTAGAGAGCTTCACATTAGCTTTACATATGTGCTGAAGCTTTGATAGATTTCACTTTTTACATTGTACTATAAGCAGAGTAAAACAAAAAAGTACTTGGAATTATGGGGAATTGAAGGAATCTCCAAAAGGCTAATTTCCCTAAACTCTACACCAAATTTCAATGTATATAAAAAATATGTTTAACTAATTAAAAAATACATCAGCAAGTGTTGTTCTGTTATGCAGTGGATCTGGGATGAATGAAAAGAGAGGATGAGGATAGAGAAGAATAAATCAAAACTATATACAAATCGACTTCTCAGTATTATCATTACACTATGAAAATCAAAAAAACACCTAACACAAAACTAGGAGTTCCAATTCTATTAAAGTTCAAGCACCCACTTATTTTTTATATTTCCAGTGTTTCCAAGTTCAGTCAGTAAAGTGTGGCCTTATTTGCCAACAGGATCAAGATCAATGGAAAAAAACAGGAAGGATTCACCAGTGTAGACCCTTCTGTCCTTCATGGCATGCACAACACAAAATACCTATTGAATCCTCCACAATTAGACCACTTGAATAAAAGTATGAAGAGCCTCTGTTGTTTAAGGATTAAAAAGAAAGTATGAAGGATAGGAAACAAGATAAAAGATACCAAAGAGAGAGGGAGGATCCAAAGGACAAAAAAACCGCCAAACACCATGCAGTCTTACAGACTCCACTCATTGTATCCCCCAGTGTGTTGGACATGGACCACCAGAATCCATGCTAAGATGATCTTGTATTTGATAAACTACAAATGGGTGTGTCTGATGTTCTGGCTACAGCAAAAAGGTCTACATGGGAAAAATCGAATATTAGGCTGATAGTCAATCATCATGCTTTCCAAAAACAAATAAATAAACAAAGCCAGAGATGTAGAGAGAGGGAGGAATATAAAACAACAGTACAGTAAGGCCTCCCGGCCACATGGTCTGAGAGAAGAATAACATAGGGGAGTGAGATGATGGCAGAGATCACAAAGACTCAAGTAAGAGAAACAAAGAGCAAAAGATAATAGCAAAGAGAGGGGTAGAGAGGGTGTGATGCACAGAAAGAGACTTTCAGCCTGGTGAATGCTGAGCAAGCCTCACGGGCAGATCTGTGGATGTGAATGACATCATGGCTGTGGACTGCAGGCAATAGCCCATGATTACATTGGCTATTTGTTTGGATATGTGTGTGCTTGCACACAAATGTGAGTCCATTATATATAACTTAAATAACTATGGGTAACACCGGAAAATAGCATATTAGTGATAAGAGATGAGTGTTAGGCCGCTTTTCCAACATGCGACCAAGGACAAAGGAGAAAGGGTTATTGACTGGACAGCAGGATGAGGCACCAATCTGGACTACTCTAATAGCAAAGCAAATATTTACTCAGTGCAAAAGGGTGTAGACCTCTGTCTCACTGTCCAATTACCCTGAGATTACCCAACTGTCAGCCGACTGTACGCTTAAAGCAAGCAGTTCACTTTCACTTGTTGAGCTGTGTTAGTCATGAGCAGTTGTTCAGCCTTGGATAGGGATAATCTGGTTTGACATGGAATTTTAAAGTGCATAGGGATTGGATAATGCGAGTATGCTGGCCATCAATTTGCCTGGTTCTAAGGGCAACGAAAACACAGTAACCTGGATCAGATGCTGTGTCTGATACTTCACTAGATGGTACAAATTTTAGAGTGTGTCTGCCATTAGAAACAAGGAAGTGTGAAACATCAGTCTCTTTCTCTCCTCTCACACATGGGTACACACCATGTACAATCAGAGGGCCTGCAGATGAAAGGCAGGAAGTATAGTAACAGTCCCTCTCACTGTGAAACAAGAAAGTTTCCGATAGACATTCAGACACACTAGTGACACACATTAACTGAGACATATAGCTTACAAATGAGAGAGGGGGGAAAACAAGTTCACAAGCAAAAAAAAATCTATGAAGTAATAGGAAGGATGGAGAGAGGCTTGCCAAAACTCAAATGGAATAGTACAGCAAGGGAGCAAACTCAACAGCAACATCGTACCATCAACAATGCAGCTCTTGCTCTATTCCTCACATGATGGGCCCGATGCCCATTCCCTCATGTGGGGCATTACTGAAAGACCAAGAGGATGGTGGCGTGTGTGGACTGATGTAAACATTGTTCATCAATGCTAAATATTTGCTATCTATATATTTCTTTTGAGTTTCAGTTGGACAATATGAGGACATTCTCTTTAACTTGAGTTTACTTCCCTCTGTCTGATATAATGAAAACCATTTTGACATAGACATGCCTTTTATTGATCATTATGTAAGGAATTTCAAAAACAGAGGTTCTTAATTTGCTTTTGCTACGTTTACATGTGCACATTTGAGTATATGCATCCTTAGCCAGGCTACAACTGTAACAGTATAGGTGAACACAGATCTCTGATGTGTACTGGCTATATGTGGACAGTTTTGTGGGTATTAATGTGCTGCACCGTGCCAAGCAGATTATTGTGTGACCTCCATCTACACTAAATGGAGTCTGGGAACACAGGCTGCTAAAGCAACACAGCAGTCCGCAACCATCATTGGGGGAGGAGAGAATGAGGCCGTGTTTCCATAACGTGTTTTTATGTACATTTTGAAGTATCTCATTAGAAAGGGTTTATGGAAATAGGCCATGGTAGCTCAGCAATAAAGCATGTACATCAGGAAATGATAACCAAGATGTTGTGGGTTTGATCCCACAGTTGGGCATCCCACCTCTGTTGGTCCCCCTGCAGTTTCTACTTTTTTTTCTCTTATTTTTTTTAAGGGGAGTTTTAGTTTATCCAATACAAGGGTCTAAGGACGGCATGCTGCATTGTGTAAATGTATAGCAGACACATTTTTAATTTGTGATAATAGGCTTATGCCCTGTGATGGACTAGCAACATATACAGGGTGCTTCCCTGCCTTTCACCCAACAACCACTGGGATAGGCTCCAGCTTCCCCCAAGACCCTACTCAGGATAAGCAGCTGGAAAATGGATGGACAGATGGATGGAAACAAAATTGACTGAACTTGACTATTTCAATTGAAGAACTTGCTTTGAGAGCATGATTTAAATCAGCTCCATGCCAAACAATTGCTGCTCTCCCCCAATGCCACAACCAGCCAACAACAGTAACCCACTGCAAAACCTCTCTGTGTCTCACTTATTTTCTCACACTTTGAGGCCACTCTCCAATCCATGTTTGCTCTCCTTTATTGCGTTTTAATTCCCACTCTTACTGAATAGGTCAGTGCATTGCAGCAGGCTAATAAAGAGCAATTCAAGTCTTAGGGTAGCCAAGAGCTCAACTAAAATTCAAGTTAGGAGGAAACTCTTTGGGGTTCATTATTGATTGAGAAAATATCAAAACTAGAGAAAATAGATATTTCAACTAGTTAAGTAAGCCCTAATCAACACGAGAGCAATGACCCACTTTAAGTGAGCTTGGAAATGGGAAGGTCCTGCTTCACATGATATGCTCTCTCATAGGACTTGAAGTTAACACATGTGCAGCTTTGATGCTGGGCATTGGCTGATGATGACGACTGCTCTACCCACTGAACTATGCTGCTTGTGGAGGTGTTTGGTCAGGGTGGTCTGGCTGGGAGGTCAGAAGATGCCAAGGGCAGTTATCATCTCAAGGTCCGCTGCACTTAATCCACTCCCCGGACTTGCTTTTTAGCCTAAATAAAAGTGATTGCATATTTTACCTTTACAGATCATAAGCTCAAACCATAAGGGAGGCCTCTCGTTTTAGGTTATTTTAATTGATTTTGAACCTGACTTGTAGATGATTATAATAGTTACTGAAACCATAGCTTTTTAGTCCCTATTATACTAGCACTCTGTGTGTGGCTGTCTACTAATAGGTCTCCTCTTAAGACTTCCCAAATCAAAGGGTCATGGAGGTGTTCTATGAGAAGCCCTGAAGAGTAAAAGGCTTCCACAAATCCTGCAAGCTTTATCACTAAAGAATAATAACCTCCCCATTCAAAGGGCCTGTATAGCAAACCACTTGTTATACAGGAAACACTGCAGCTGTGACACGCACCACACACAGGATCTCCTGAATTAACCATGCTAATGTTAGGCATGCCTGCAGTTACTCATAGGTTCAAAAGTTCTCCTGAAATGCTCTCCATATCCAATACTCCATAGTCCAATTCTGCTCTTCAATGCATGAGCTGGTTGTTTTCATTACTGCTATGAGGTCATGGGGTCCTGGCTGTCTGTGGCTAGCCTGACCTGGCCTCATAGTGAATACAGGTGGACTAGTAAGACAGTTAACAGGGCTACAGCCTGTTCAGCTGTTCTCACCTCCCCTTTCTACTTGCCTCAGGGTGGTGGGTGTGTCATTCCCTTGGTCTCCCTTGGCTCTGGTGCTCCACTCAGGGAGTCTAGGGTCTTAAAGGTTACTTATACCATTAAAAACACTACGCTGGGATACAGATTTAGAGTGTGATTGTTCTATATGAAACCAAAATTAGCCATAACCACAAGGATAGGATAAATCCTTCATAAATAATATGGGCTAACATCCGAGTCAAAGCCTGTCATGACACAATTGATAGCTACAAAGACCAGATCAGCATTTCAGAGCCCGATCATTGTCTACAAAGAGGTGACAAGATTCATTAACCCTCAATAATTTATCATTAGCTATAAAAAGATTAAATGAACTTCACTGACCGTTTAAAGGGTAATTGGGTATTTTTATGATAAACTTTAACAACAGACGGCCAAACCTTACATTCAATTATTTATTTTTGCCTGAAAGCGTAAATCCTCATAATTTCTTGGTTTTACAGAATGAGAAATTGCAAGCCTGACAAGATAACAAGAAGTAAAGCTGCAAAGAAAAAGTAATATGGGTACTTTACAAGATAAGGGACCAGAGTTTGCAGCTTTTCTGCAGCTGATATTTTTAGCAGTCTATATACTTTCAGATGGTCACTCAGAGGTTAAGAAATTCCTTAAAGTCAAAAAGCTCAGTAACACCATGGAGTTAGTCTTGCTTTTGTCAAAAACTAAAGCAGCCATATCGGTGCTACATTCAAAAGGTTTTGGTTAAGATAAACCCACTCTATCCCTCGTCAACCACTTATCTGAAGTCAGATCGCAGAGTCCTGCTGGAGCCTATTCTAGTACTTATTGGGCAAAAGTAAGGGAAACACTCTGGACAAGTTGCCATCCCTTTACTTGAGCAATTAGAGGTTAAGTGTCTTGCTCAAGGACATTTCGACAGGTTTTCTGAAGGAACTGGGGATTGAACCACCAATCTCTTGATTACTAGATGATAACCCTACCTCCTGAGCTATGCCGCCCCTTTAAACCTAACCTATTCAAACTAAAAACCCACTTACTTTCATTCAAGTAATATAGCAAGTTGCAGAAATCTGCTAAACAGTCTTTGGGCATCAGGCTGCTGCTAACTCCCCATTCAAATTTTGTCTTGGATGAAGAGCAACCTTGGGCCAAATGCTGTTGATTTCAAATGCGGCTGATTTAAGCCACTATAACAAATGACTATATATTTGGCTTGTGAAGAAGTCAAAGTGGCTGATTATTGTCCAGAGAATCAGGTAGCCAATAGCCATAATAGATAATTTCTGACTCCTAGGTCATTTGCCATGCCATACTTTCATTCAGATGAAGCAGCAGAACTCTTGCAGAAGAAAGTTACAAAAGGGCTCATCATATTCTGAGGGTCAATATGTACTTTGGGTAGGTCAATGGTGTGTTTTAGAGACACAAAGGAGCAAAAGATCAAACCAAGAGCAAAGTCTGATCTAATGTACGTCATTAAAAAGACTTGGACACTATTCAGATAAAAAAGTGACTTGTATTTCCAGTCAAAGGCTGACACAAGTTGACCTTTTTAACATGTTGACTGCAGCAACGGGGGATCAACAAAAGCTTTTTCTTACGTCAGTGACAATTACCTCTGCTCTCTTTTTGTGATGATACTGGTTACCCCAAAATAATAAACACCACCTTCCAAGCACTGTTTTGATCCTTTAACATGCCCTCAGCTAACACTCTCTTTTCTTGCTGCCTTGGATATTTTCATGCCAAACACATCCCTCCTTTTTAACATCTCATGCCTGGTGTTTCTGAGCAACGCTGAATTTTAACCATGTTCTAAAAGCATTAGGGTCTTCCTGACAGTATTGGTGTTTGAATAACGATTGAGTGAATGGTGCCAACATGTGCAGCCTGTGCAACAAGAAAATCTTGCCGCATGGTTTACATATCAATGGACGTATGGGCCCAAAGGGTCCAACTCATTGAAATTGAAATGTAAATGCCTTTTAGCTGTTAAGCAAGTGCTTCACTTACTGGTGGGAGGAAGGAGTCAAATGAACACTTCAGTCTCACACTTGGCTTTGAGAATGAAGTAAAACATCTTAGAGCATACATGAAAATCAGTAAAACTAAATCTAATAAGGCAGTACTGCATAATAAGAAGGAAGAAGGATTCCCTTATCAGTCCCGCAAGGGGAAATGTGGATTTCTCTGCATTTTTGACCCAACCTATTATATAGGAGCAGTGAGCTGCCAACATATGGCGCTCGGGAGCAGTTAGGGGTTAAGTGTCTTGCTCAAGGACACCTTGACATACTGTATGCAGGACCGGGGATCGAACCTGCAACCTTCCGATTGCCACAGGACTGCTCTACCCACTGAGCTATGCCGCTACTTCAAAACACATCAGTGAAATGGAAGGGATACGGAGTAAGCCTCATGCCCTGGCATACATGACAGGCAATGTTTTGATGCTGCTAACTTTCTTCCAAGTCTCATTCATAACATTCTGACATACTAGAGTTCTTTTACACAGATCCTACAACAATGGCATAATGAAGATTGATCCTACACCAGATTTGTTTCTTTTACACTGAACCAAAAATCAAGGAGTTATGATCGAGCCGTAGTGATGACTTTACATAGCATGCTAGCGTTTTGGAAGCAGAGGCATCATGGTGTCTATCACAACAGCAAGGCTGTCATTATCTCACACTAGATTTATGATAGAAATCCGTAAGGCATAATTACACCTGAAGAGTTTCAACAAGCCAATGGATTTTTTCAATTAATCATGCTTTTGTACTGGTGCAAACTTGATTTTTTTTAATCCCTCGCAACTTGAAAAACAAACAAAATCATGATTGTAGTCTGGAGCGGTGATAAACATGGTCCCCTGAGGCTGATACACCTTATAATAAGCCTTTTGAACAAAGCAGTTTCTGAAAATCATGATATCAATATCTTCTTGGACTCAATTTGCACATTTTTTAGCCTGGTTATGACACATAGCTCAACAGTCCACAGACTGCCACAAACATGTGACCACAAACCCCAAACTTTTATTTAGCTGTACAGTCTATATGCATATGAAAGTAGGTTCATTTACAAGACATGCTCACTTTTGAAAAAGCTAGCTGCTCAGCTGAATGGGAGCTGGTGCAAGACAAAAAGACTAAAGGTTAGCTTTTTGTCTTCTCTGGTAAGAGATGAGCTCCCACCAACTCCAATCAAACATGTATCCCGGAGCTGCTTCCTCTCTCAAGCCTTCACTAAATCAGGTCTATGTACAGAAATGTCTGTGTCCATGTGTGTATGTAGACAGGATATGATCACCAATGAAATTATCATCAAAGCTGCTGGATAGGAGAAACAATGGCCTAAATCTCAGCAAGTCATCCAATTAGGGCTGTCATGATATCAGATTTTCACAACACAGGTTGGGTTGCGGACCAAAAGTAAACCAGTCTGAGTAAATGTAAATTGACTTATTTTTATTTGGTATCTTTTCGGTCTATTGACCACTCAAAGGGCTTTACATCATATGCCTCACATTTAGATGAGACGATTAAGGCTATATGCCCTTTTCCTGACACTCTTTGGTGGAATTGAATCAGTTATGCTCAACCAGGAGGCATGCATTACTGCTGAGCCACCACGGCCCCAAAATTCTAATCTTAGTGAGTCAATGTGAAACCCCACAAAGGACTGTTGTATTCAGAATACACATGGCCCCTGGTAATTTTTTTACAAGACAAACAGATCTATAATTAATAGCGAGTCAGGGAACATAAGCCACTTTGGGATTTCCCAGTTATCACCATCAGTTCAATTTAGATCACTTAAAAATGCTCAACTTCAGGATTTTCCGGTTATCCCATAAACAAAACTCAAAATAAGGGAAGTATTCCTGACTGTAACTCAGTTATCTCACAAGCACAAAAATCCAGTAACTCCCAAAGCTTTAAACAAGAGGAAAATGGGCTAAGAAAAGAAAAAAAGATAAATGCTCCCTCAACTGACTCACAGTTACCATAGTGCGTGATTATTGAGGTACTGTTGAGTCTCCTGAGATGTTTAGCTGTCAGATCCTCAACAGATTCCTTGAGACGATGAAGAGATGTTTTTTTTCCGGGGGACACACATGTAAATTTATGGCGCAAAGGCCTGGGTAGGCTAATAAAAAGGAGGTCTAACTTCTCTGCTCTTCATTTACCAGTGTCAGTCACTATAATGATTTGTGTCACTCATCATAAAGAAATGGATGGGGCCGGCCTGATGGAAAGCAGGTAAATTAGAGCCATATTACTGGTTTCCAGGACTGGTGGGTGTGTGGAGGTGAGTGAAAGCACACTGATAGCCAGAAACATATTTCTTATTATTCATAACAACATAATTTGGGCGATCACCAAACTAGCTAATTACTGCATAACAGGAAAGGGAGATAAAGAGAGAATGGGAATAAACATGAATGATTTAAGAGGCATTGGATTATTCAAATTATATCGTATATTATTAACATATGAGGGGGTGGCATGGCTCAGTGGGTAGAGCAATTGTCTGGCAATCGGAAGGTTATATTTTTGATCCTTCCACTTGCAGAGAAGCGTGTTGATGTGTCCTTGAGCAAGACACTGTACCCTTAACTGCTCTGCCCTATAAATAGATTAGCGACCTATACAAGATATGTCCCTGCCTTTCAACCAATGAGAACTGAGAACTAGGCTCTAGTTCCTCTGAGACCCGATTTTGGACGAACAGCTGACAATGGATGGATGGATTATTAACATATGGTAAATGGTAAATGGATTTGTACTTGTATAGCTTTTTTTTAATCTTTCCTTTTTTTAAATATGGTTAGCGTCCACACCAATATATCATGACACCCCTACATCTAAAGAGATTTAGGGATGGTAACAAATCTGGCTACCTGTTAGAAGAAAAAAAAAGATTGAGAGACAAGCCATAGAAGTTCAGCACTCCAATGCTGAAAGACTACTGTCATAGTAGGCTTGGCACTAGGCTAGATTTTGTTTTGAGCCACCCCCCCCCACACACACACATTTTTATCAAGCCAATACAGACAAGAACCATACAAAGGCAGATAGTCTGATAAAGCCGTCTACAGGGTGTGGGTAAGACTCTGTAAGTGCCACTCACTTGATAAGACCCCTAATTTGCTTAATATCTAGGCTATTACTTGTGAGCAGATTGGTCATAGCAAGTTACATCGATTGTAAAAGCCTTCAGTGCAAAATGCCTGGTTTACATTACCATCTTTTTAGACGCAGCAGCTATGCACATTACTGACTTTGGCAGGCTGAGCTCCCTGGTGCAAAAAAAGGAGCATAAGAATAGACAAAGAGAGGAACTTTAGTCCATCTGTTTTTTTTCTGAGAGAACTCAGTCATGCGTGGTTGAAGCTTCACTGTTTGTACTCTGGGATTAACAGTGAGGGCCTCAAATCTCCTACTGTCAGACATCTTATGCCTAGACCTTGGGAAAAGCAGGCTGTCAATCAAGGTTGGGCCTTTTTCTCTAGAAGAGAGCCATAATTTACTAGGTTACCCAACAGACAATCATAGATGGGCTACATGGACTGGGTCAGGTGATACGTAAACATGTTGAACTATATCAGAAGTACAAACACATGATTCATGTTACAATGAGAACAATGGCTCTATCAATGTGATACAAACATTTACATACATATCACAGATTTTCTTCTTCATTAGCAAAAAAAACCCTGCAACAATCTGGGCAAAGCTGAGGCCTGTGTGAATTCATGCTTATATCCTACAGGATTGTTATTTGCCAAGAGTGCAACCTTTATAAGAACACTGTCAAATAGGTTACAAAATACACACATTGGCCATTATTGCAAGGATTAATAATCTAGGTTTATGCAAAATATAGTATGACTGTTTCAGAATTGCATGTGCTTCATATGCCAAGTAAGCAGGCTACTCACAAGATAGCTTTTGCTAAAGTCAGTGTTTGAGCTTCTTAGTATGGATTAAATATTAACACTAAGCCAGATGAACATGAACTAGAAAATGATAGATGGATATCAGGTTACCAACATCACAGCCTAAGAACACTTACATCACCTGGTCCAGATCTAGATGAGGTGATAGGACTACATTAGGAATAAGTGATCGGGAAAAAAACAGTAATGGGAAAAAAAGTCCTTGCGCAATTACAGATTTACACCACTCCCATATATATTTTCCATTTACTGGTAGGCCTTCACCAAATCTAAGTGGTAAATGGATTCATTCTTATATAGTGCTTTTCTAGTCTAGCGACCACTCGAAGTATTTTTCAACGAATGCCTCACATTTACCAAGCTATGTGGCAGGATACAAGCCCGTAACGCCTGACTCCCAGGCGTGTACTCTACCCGCTCTGCCCCCATTGCTTTAAATGTAGTTTGCTTGCCAGTCATGTTAACCATGTCAACCAAGTCAACTTTTATAGCTGTAACTGTACGCAAACTGTTAAAAGTTTAAGAATTATTTCACAACTTGAAGCCCTGCAAGCAAGTTATTTGAAACTTTCCAGTATCACATTTCCTACACTTCTCTTATTTCAACACAAGTTGCAGCTATGATACTCATCCATAGTTTCACACCATCTTGTTACTTTGCATAGCTGTATCACCAGCCCAGAGCTTTCCCACTCTCCTCATGGCTAAAACACATTCATCTAGTCACCAAATTCATCTATGTGCAAAGACCAGGCAGCAGAAATGCTGGCTCCTTCCCTACAGTCAACTGCTATCTATTCGATTCAGCTGTGTAACAATAGGGCTAGGTGCAGATTAGTTGCCTGTGACTGTGTGACACGGTCTGCCATGGCAGCAGGAGGTGGAGGTTGCAGGGGCTCCTGTAAATGGGCAAAACAAAAGACCTCACTGCTGATGCTGTCCGGATGTCAGACTATATCAGCACAATAGAGCCAAAATCCCAGGCCAAGAGCAGATAAAGCCCAGGATTGGTATTCCACTCAGGGAGGATGGAGGATTGAAGTGGTGAAGGGGAGGGCTGGACAGCCTAATAAACACGAAGGAGGTGGACCTTGCCTGCATCAGCATAACACTGTGTTCAGTTACATAAAACCGGGACCCCAAGGAATCAAATATCTACCTTAACTCTCCATCAGAATTACACTGAAATTACTTTAGAAACATCTAAACAATTCTGAAGTTTTATACTGCAATGCATGACGGCATGCAAGTGATGTTACGCTTCTCACAGGAAGGTGCCGATATGGGGATGCTAAAGAAGAGGAACTCTTTAGACTATTGGTGATGCCAAGTACTATGATGTGATGGATATTGGGCCTGATGAAGCATGCAAAGCCACTCAGGGCAACCCCCACCCATCTCCGATGCAATTCACTGGTGGCCAACTGGCCATGCTTCACAGAGCTGTTATCCAAACATTATTGGGCCTTCTGGCAGCAACAAAAAAAGGGTTCAAATCAGTTGAGAATCACTATACTTTGCATTAAGATTATTTTAATTTATCTTCCCACATAATTAGCTTATATCATTAAACAGGTGTTAGACTGAAGTGCTACAGTCTGTCTTTGCCAGTCACGACCAAAACACCAGTACTTCAACCACTGGTAGTAGTACAACTAGAACTACTAAGGGACAGCATAGCTCAGGAAGTAGGGTACTCATCTAATGATCAGAGATTGGTGGTTTGATGCCCAGCCTCTGCAGAAAGCTTGCCGAAATATCCTTGATCTAGACACTGAATCCCTAACTACTCCCATAGCTGCTCTTATACAATAGGATGGGTTTCCATTCATCGTTTAAATGCTGAAAAACTCCATCACCCTTTATCCTATGGCAAATATAACAATCTATTTTATTCTATCTCTACTAATGAGAAGTCCATTTTACATGTCACAACTAGTCACCATGTTGTGGGAGTGGATATAGACTTAGATGGAGCTTGGGAGATTAAGACTGGATGCCCTTCCAGATGACCCACGGTGGGTTCAAACCTGCAATATCTGGCTTGTCAGTTCCCAAAGCACATGCTCTACCACTGAGCTACCACCCTCATTCTAATAAATAATTAAAGATAAAATTGCTGTGGGAAAAATAAACAAGAAAAAAATCCCTTTAACAAACACTAAAGTAGAGCCTAAGTTTCACTATGCAGCTTTAAAGAGCTAAATTATGAGCGGTTGAAAGATTTGACAAATAAATTTAACTCTCACTTTATCATATTGCGTTTTGCAGGGTTACATTATAATTTGTAAGTCAAATTTCAATACTTTTTCTTGCTTTCATAACCTAGCACAATTTCAAAGACCTTATTTTCACTAATATGGTGGACTCAGAACTGAAAGTAATTTGTTAAGATTGTTCTTTTGTGGCAATCTGAGTTAACGCAAACTTCAATGGAAAAAAAACAAAACTTTTCTTAAACCTTTAAAGAAACAGTTTTAAATTCCATAGGTTTTTCAGCGTTTCAACTACTAAAAAAGCTGTCCTTGTATGAGAATCATCCATATCTTCAAAAGTAACACAGGTGCACAATTCTCATTCAACCCCATTCTTCCACTAACAATCCCCAGGCCTTGTTTCATATATAACATCAGGGCTAGTGTTTGCACTCACAAAAGGCCTGTGCCTTTATAATCTACCTGTGCTCAAATTCTAGAGGCTTACTGCTGTATAGTATTTGTGAGGGGAGTAGGCCTCAAAAGAATCAACGAGAATAACATCACAACAACCTTCACAATACCTTCAGCATATCCCACTGACAACCTGAGTGTAAAGCTCCAATACACAGCACAAATCCATCAAATGAAGTTTGAGAACACTGTATTCCTAAAATTAAGTAGCATGTCCAAGAATATTACAGCTAAAGCAAAATGTTAAAAGGAACAGGACTTGAAATTTGATTTTAAGCAAGTTTAGGTCTACAGATTTAACAGAAATTAGCCTATCAAATAAGTGTCCTCATGGAACTTTGTCAGTATTTAATGTGGGGGAGTCAGATAGCAAGAGTGACATATACAGTCCAAACAGATACTGGGTACACAACTGTACCAACACTTAAAATGTCCCGGCAATTACTATCTCATTAAAACCCAAAAAGGAACCTCCATCACCATGAAAATGTTTGAATTGTATCCTTGGTGCTAAAGGCAGGTTTGTCCTCCTACTGCTGGGTATAGGCCCAAATCAAATAGTACAACATGTTCAGGTCATTCTGACATTCATTTTGAATTCCCCATTGGGCCCCGCTCCAGATTCTTGGCTCTACTGTGGCCCTAGCGAATCCATGTGCGTGGACACTCAAGAGGGGAACTGCACCCATCTAAAAGGTGGTGTGAGTTTCAGGTTTTGGTTACACTGAAGGGCAGACATGGGGTTTGGCAGCACAGATAGGAGGCTGACTGCTAATAAATGAACTTGGACTTGTCCTTATACAGCACTTTTCTAGTCTAACAACCACTCAAAGTGTTTTATGATGAATGTGTCACATTAACTGAGCTACACAGCGGGATTCGAACTCACAACGCCTGACACCCAGGCGTGTGCTTTATCTGCTAAGCCACCATGGCTCATACTGCACAAGGGAAACGAACAGAATGAATGAATGACTGCCCAGGCAACCGACCTTCCTTATCTTTATCTAATTACTAGCCTAATCAATAATGAGCTCAATTACCATATGTATCTGTCCAACCATAACTCCACAGACCTTGATGCTAACATGCTTACACAGTTCTCTCTCTCAACATTTGCCCATCCATTTGTCACCCGTAGCAACTTCAAGACACACAGGTCCTTGTATGCAACTGAACAGGTGTCAATCAGCAAACCTGCTCTTGCCTATCAGTGAGCAAGTTTCAGGGGAGAGTGAGGGCTTGCAGCTGACAAGACTACCCTAAATGCAGCAGTGCTGTGCATGTGCTGTCTGTGTGTGTGTGTGTAGGGGGGGTGCATGTGT
>OMLC01103205.1:0-21610 GCA_900302585.1 Regalecus glesne | reverse complement strand
CCCCCCCCCCCCCCCCCCAGAAAGAGAGAAACCCCCTCCTAAAAAAACCTCGTACCCAATATGCATGTTAACAATTAAAAAAAGCCAAATTTTTGAAACCCTCTCCCTATTTGTAAATGCAGTTTAGAAAAAGAAAAGGGTACAGATGAAAAGGACGTTCTCACAGCTTTTTCTAAATAGAAGTTAATGTTTCAACTTTCCCTCAAATGTCATACACAGAGGTTAAACATCAGTCCAGTGTCAGGCCTTTTGGCTCTTTCTCATGAGTAGGAATTCCTTATGCCTTATTATTTCATAGAAATACAGACCATGATCATTTCATGATGGATCACTTGAACAGATTTATGTAAGATTAGTAACAGATGTGTTGTCTATAATTGGATATCTGTGCTTCGTTTCATATGCTCAGGTGTTAAGCTGCATAGTTCAAGGCATGTAATTGTAGTTGTACATCACAGTATCCATCTATGCAGCAGGATCCAAATGTATTCAACAATCATGGAGGAAAACCTTGACATATTTTCTTGTTCACAGTAATCAACCTTCTTTTTGACAGAAAACATCATTTAATTCCTTTCCTAACAAAAACATTTGGCAGTAAACTTGGCTTTAAAGGGACAGGAAACATACTAAAATGAAGGTCAAAATAGATCAATCAGGTCATCTGGACATACGTTCAAAAACAAAAAGAGCATGTTCAACATTCCATTGAATGTCTTCCTCAGCTCTCAGTCCATTATGTGAACCCCCCAGCTCCTTTTTAAAGTAACAGAGATATAAATTAGGGTGCTCACAAAGAACTGAAATACTGAAACTAGCTGTCGAGTGCCTCAACAAACCTGGCACCACCACCCTACTCACTCCAATAAAACGAAAAGTTGTTAAAAGAATGTTGATACCATTTTAAGGTGGAAAAAGTCTACAGAGAAAGAGCGGATACCTGCCACTGACGAAATATAGCAAACACCCTTTTAGACTTGTCATGAGGGCCCTGGGAAAAGAGAGAACAGAAAATATTAAAAATAGAGCTGAAAGAGAAAGACATGCATCACTAAAAGGCAAGTTCAGAGTTCTAATAAAATCAACATTGTAAATGAGGTAGGCCATGAAAGACCCGTTAACTAAATTCGTATCATTAAAAAATTAACACACAATGACAGATCTCTGATTTCTGCCTCTCTAGTTGAACGTTTCCATGATTTCCTATGGAATGCAGGAAAAAAATATCTGTACAGGTGGTCTGTCATTATACCTAAACCTAAAATACAATTAAGCCATTATGTGAATTTGTAATCTATTCCACACATGACTGTATAAAGGTAAAATAAAAAATGTTATTTTAAAAATATTTAGATATTTCAGTATTCTGGATATCCACACTTTCTGAAATACGTGTTGTTTTTTCTTTTCCATTTCAAAATAAGTTTATATCCATGTATCATTTTGAGCATCTCACAGTTACAACTTCATTGTATGTGCAAAATCTACTTGGCTCTCAAAAACTTGAATAATCTTAAAAGGGTCCCATTAATTAATGTGCGTCTTCTATGTATAATAGCAATGAATAACAAACACAGAAATTCATACCTGCGCAGTTGCATTGGAGTTCTTTTCCATGGGCATAAGGAGATCCAAAGCAGCCTTCCACCCCTGTTGATGCAATGGGGAGTGTCCATCCAGGTCGGAGATAGCTCCAGGGTCAGCGTTCTCTTTCCCCACACTGATCCACGGGCACCAGTCTCTGTGCTGTGCAAGTGGGTCAAATGGATTTCTCTGTATTGGTCCATCCTGCAGATCAAGATTGTTTGTTGAGTTCTTGCTGAAAACAATATCAACTTACAAAAGTAAAATGAACAAACTTTCTTGTGAAAATTCACAATATTTGATTACTGAGATTACTGTCTAAACACTGCATCTGTGTGCAATGTAATTAATATTGTGTCCGTCTCATCAATCCAAACATGCAAATACAAAAATTATAATAATAAACGCCAACTTTGATGACCAAACAAAATCAATTGGTATCCATTAGTTGGTTCTTACAGGACCACCAACTGATGAGAGGCGAATGCGTTTGGGAATGTGTTGAGGGCTGGGGGTCCCATCGAAACCTTGTCCATCTACTTGTCCTCGACTCCGGGTTGCAGGTCTTTTTCCTCTAGTTAGAGGACTTGGTAATTCCTCATTGGGGCTAGGGGAGTCTCTGCTGCGGGTACGCGACACAAGGGGAGATGAAGCACGTTCACTCTATTGGAAAAGACAACAGAATTCATGTCTGAAACTGGGCCAGGATGAGTCAGTCAAAAATCACGAGCATAAAACACCAGAATTTAAGTGACAACCTCCCCATAATGTATTGAATTATGAGTATACCAGTCCCCCCAGCACTTGTTGGTTGCTGGTAAAGTACTCACCTGATCAGATCGGGTAGAGTCCTGGCTCCTCAGCTTCATGCGGCAGGGAGTTGTAGAAATGGTGGCTGGAACAGGAGCACTCTGGTCCACCTGGCTTGCCTGTGTGACTGCTGGAAGGGAAGTTGGTGTTTGGCCAGAAGAGCTGAAAGCATTTGCAGAGATATCTCCCTCTGCCAAAGTCCCCTCCATCTGGTGGAAGTTCCACAAGCCTACTTTGCGCATGCAGAAGGAGCAGGTGAGGATGGGCAGGTTCATAGTATGCAAAGCTGGGCTGAAAAAGAAGACCTGTGCGTTAGGCCACATACAATGTACTAAAGCCTAAGTCAGCTTTCCACAGATCTGGGTGTCTGTACCAGCTTTCACTCACTAAAACCCTTTCTCTGTATATTCTCCCTATCTTTTTTAAATGCATGGGAAAATGTAGGATGTGTTCAAGAAAAACAGATAAGATTTTATTAAGAGCAAAACACATAATCTAATAGCAGTTTCATCTCACCTCGCAGCCCATCCGCACAGAGAAACAATGCAGGCAGCAACCTGTACAGCCAAAGGTTCAGCAGACGGAGTCCCACCCTGTTTTTTCTGCTCTCCCTCAATCAGTTGCAGCAGAATACTGATGACATCCTCAGTCAAAGCCTACAAGGAAAAACCCACTACTGATTTCATCTGCAGCATTTTTTCCAAATATTCTCTTCCAAGTGAAAGTTACACATGTCATAAATATGAATCAAAACAAGAAGGAATGAAAGCCACTTTATTTGGACAATGAAATTTGTCCTCATGATTTAACCCATCCTATTGTATAGAAGTAGTGAGGAGCTGCAGCACCTAGAGAGCAATTAGGGGTTCAGTGTATTGCTCACATTTTTTTCCATTTTTCCATTTTTATTTTATCCCCCTTTTTTCCATTCCCCGTGTTGCCCATGGCTCTGTTGCTTTGATGCCCCTCTAGAGTGTCGACAGGAAGGAGGAAGCCGTAGCATATGTCACATGATGACTGGCCCTCACTATTTCACACATCATGGTCTCGCAGGGAAAGCAGAGTGCTTGGCCGCCGGAGGAGAACGACGCGAGAGTCCTTTCCTTTCACTTAACCCAAAGCGCCCAGATGATCCAGATGGGGACACTAGCAAAGCTAGAATCCTTTATCCAACCTAACCCTTATCCCCATGAGAGGCTTATCCATTTACGCCCCACTAACTATGGACCTTCGGCCGTGGTTGGAAACGGCGCAGCTGGAATTTGAACACCCAACTGCATGACGCAGAGATGTGTTGAACCGGACCTTAACCCCCAACGCCCCTGGAGGCCCCTGCTCACATTTTCTAAAGGTTGCTGGGAATCAAACCAGTGGCCTTCTGACTACTGGATGACCTCCTCTACCTCCAGCCATGCCGTCCCCCATTTTTTCCGGAAATCTTAAAAGGCTTTATCCCCTCACTCTCCAGGGGGGAATCATTCTTTTTAAGTATTTTTTGAAAAACGTTTCCATATTAAAATAAAACAGCAGAGATTGACTGCAAAGAGGTTTAAGAGAGGATGGGAATCCATTAAAGTCCTAGGCCTATATGTTACTGTTGGCTCTGAGAGACAATAAGCCTTGCCTGCCATTTAGTTGAGCCATCAAAGTTATTTTGGCTACTAAAGAAAAAGAAAATGATCTTAGAATCAGACTTTTTCTGTCTCACCATGGATTTCAGTTGCTCTGGCTTCATGGCGGGCAGCTGTTGCTCGAGAAGACAGGCACTCTGGAAGCGTTCTAAAAAGGCAGCAAGCAATCCTGACGGCTCAGAGTCCGGAATCAGACAGAACCGCTCTGAAATAACAGCAATCACAGAATGTGACCATGTAATCTTTACATACAAACTTAACAAAAACATTTTATCCACCAGACAAGATAAGGTCAGATTTATATGTCCTTTTATATGTTAGTGAAAGTTTTTGCTCTTACCTGGGCATGGCAAGTCGGGCCAAGGACAGAATTTCTCATGCTGCGTCTGTAGTTGTCTTGATATCTGTGCAATACGGGATTGATCTTGAAAGAAAATAAAAGACAGATGACCTTAAACATTTGGCAGTAACAGTGACAGCTCAACTCAGCCAAAATTAAATGTGAGCTGGTTTTCACATTACTCTTTGAGGCCAGTCAGTTTTGCTCACATTTTTCAAAGTCCAAAGTTGGTTGCAGTGATGCACAAAGGAATGCCTGGCAGCTGGAGCATTTGAGCATATCACAGCCTACGTTGATCCAGCCATATCTGGCACACCTCAGAGGGGAGAGTATACGGGGCTTACCGGCCCATCGCAAACAGTTCTCTTTGGTTAAGTAAAATCTTACTCAAAAGCACAAGACATTCAATTTTAGCTGCACAGCAGTGAAAGTTATGACTGCAAAATCAAAATGACAGACAAAAGAGACATGAACCCTGAACCATTTCTGAACACTATAAAGGTTGTGTGTATTACTCTAACTGAAAAATAAAACAAGATACTCCATTATTGTTCAAAATAATAAAAGGATATTGAATAAGATTCCACTCTGGAGAAAAAGGCTTCCTTGTTGGTTGCTTCACAAGGTGTTTGAATGGTGCTGTTTGTTTCTGGCACTTCCTCTTGTAAACTGAAAGAAAAATCAACGTACATTCACTTCACACTGTTGAGATTACTTAACACGTACTTAATAATAAGTAGGCTGTCCATGCTGTTGGTACCTACTGCTAGTCCTCGCCAAAATATTTGGACTCCCATCAGACAGACCCACTTTATTACAACAAGGACCACTTTGAGGAGATTCTGACCCTGACTAACCTAACCTCTAGGATAGAGGCAGAGCTGGAAGATGATGGGAGATCAACTTCAATTTCCCTGTAAGAAGTCACTGAAGTAGTAAAAAAAATCCTGTGGCAAAGCTCCCTGGATTGATTAGATCCATCCATAAATCCTCAAAGCTTTGGGTATTGAGGGAGTGTCATGGATAACACATCTCTTCAACATTGCGTGGAATTCTAAAGCAGTGCCTATGGAGTAGCAGACTGGGGGGGGGTCCCCTGTTTAAAAAGTGGGACCAGAGTGCGTGTGGCAGCTAAATCACAAAAAAGGCGAATCAGTTCAACTGGATCAGAAGTTTATTCAGAAATGTTTACGTCACTCAAATAGGTGACATCTTCAGTCTGAGGAGACTGCAAGCATTCCTACCCTTATAAACAATACATTGATACCACACAACAATAGGCTGGGTTAGTCTTGTAGCCCATTCCAATCTTGTGCAGGGATACAATTTTGTCTCTGATGTCCTTAAACAATTATTTGGTCTTGCCCACCATGGAGAGCTTGGAATCTGATTAATTGATTGATTCTGTGGGCAAGTATCTTTCATAAAGGTAACGAGTACTTAATTAGGAGAACCAATTAAGTTAGAGGACTAATCGGTGGGCCTCCCGGTCACATAACTGGTCTGTGGGATCCAGAATTCTTGCTGGTTTGTAGGGGGTAAAATGCTTATTTTCCTCAATAAAACACAAATCACTACTCAGAGCCATCCACCCCTATGTGCCCAAAGGTAGAGCATTCTCTGGGTTTCCAGTGGCAAATTGAACTCTTTCCCAATGGGGGTTGGCCTTACTGAACTTTTAGCGAGCCGCTGAACATGCCATCTAAACTTCAACATGCAATATCAGCAGCTTTAAAAATCTGATATCATTGTAAACCACTTATCCAAATTCGGGCAGCAGATCTGCTGGTGCCCATCCCTATACTCATTGGACAAAAGGTGGAAAAATACCCTGGACAGGTCCTCAATCCATCCCAGGGCAGGTATGAAGGATTAAGTCCAAACGTGTTTCCTGATACAATGGGTTCAAAACCGCAGCATCTGGCTCGTTAGTTCCCAACGAGCAAGTTCTACCCCTGAGCTACTACAGCCCCAGCTTTAGAAATATAGCTCAAATATGAAATCTTAACAGATAATACAATTCTGTAACAGAAATGTACAATTTCTCATGATCTCAATAATATTATTAGGCTATGGGATACATTTTTATCATTTTATTTCCCAGACAGTCGATGAATTTGGTAAATTCTCTGGTGTTTTCCATGACTGGAAAACACGTGTACACATTATCAGGCTTTCAGAGATGCGGTAGATGGCTTTAAATAGGCTAATGGGAGGGCCCAGTGAACACGTCTGTCCTGCCGCTCTCCATCCATGTATGGTGTCTACCTTGAAGCAGGTCGAGTTGTGGCCGTTATCACTCTCGGGGTTATCCCCGGTCCAGTAAAACAAGTGAAACGTTCTAATGCCATAAACTTTTCTTGATCCAAATACAATAAAATGGAACTCTACACGTGTGGTGGTTAACAAACGGTTGTAATAACATTGGAACTATAAGTCCTAACACGCGATGAAAACACAAGTGAGCAGTTATTAACATAGACAAGATTCCCATGAAATTCAAGTTACTGCAACATCTGTAATGCAACGTTTCCAGCAAATACTTTTTTGCAAACCGTTTTATCTTAACTTAAGGCGGTGTGTCCAGATCTGATTAGATTAGGGTAAAGCAGGGTCTCGTTTGCCCATGTAATAACGTTTTCTGGATAATATGTCGATTACAGAACAAAACGGATGACATATTTCCACTGATCAAGCAAGAAAAAAACATCGACCCTCTTCAGTTTACAGCTCGTGTTAAGGCGGTGTTATTTAATGAAGCGGCTAAGCTAACTAGCTAACTTTGTGTTGTTCATGTGTGCATCAGCCAAATAAAATACTCCTCGTCGGTGGCATAGTCACCTGTTTGACTTATCTTCGCCTGACGATATGCCTTCGTTAAGAAGATCACGAACTTTCTCAGGAGAAGCCATAGACTTTCGTTGGTTTATATTACTACTACGGTCCCCGATACCGGCCATGATCGGTTCTAACTGCAAAATCTTCCCCTTGAAAAAGTAACCCTGCATTTTAGGTTCCGAGGGCAAGTTTTTGATTGATTGTTTTGAACCTCACGATGTAGATTCAGAAGGATATGGAATAAATTAAGACAGATATTCACATAAATACGGTTGGCAAGAATTCCTCTGTTGCCACATAATCTAATCCACGAAATATAACGGCGATGTCTCAATTAAAAATAAGCATGATCCAACAACGCATGCAAACATAATAATCGTGATATGATGTGCATCTTGAATATAGTTATTATTGTTGAGGTGATGTGTTCCAGACACTTTAGATTAGACACATAGATTTCAGAATAAGAACAAGAGACTTCTAATAAATAATATTTTAGTAAATTTATTGATAGCATACACTTCAGAGAATAATTAGCTGCAGCAGCAAAGTTCAAAATGCATTTCAGATATCAGACGCATTCTACCATCGAGGTCTGTGCCCCAAACTGATCTGCCCAGTGTCTCGGTGGCACCCTTTTTATACCGGAAACTAGGGGAAATTGCATGACTTCAGTTCCGTCGCCGGATTTTCTTTATCAGCTCTTCATACACTATGCGTCTGTTTGTGGTTTATATGTCCTTGCAGCAGACCCTCCCTCAGACGTGGGTGTGATAAAGTATAGCTCTATTCTAACAAAAGCACGGATTAAGATGAGACAATAGTCAGCTATGTACAATGACAAGATATTGCTTACATCAGCAGTTTTATCTTTTTGGTAGAAACAAAGATGTAGTTTGCAGGATACAGCTTGAGTTGGACCGTCCAGGGTTTCATCAGACAGAGATCAGGTTTTCATTACTTATTTTATATTTTCCACATTATCTTGATAGGGATCGATAGAGAGACGGGTTGGAGCTGGTCACAGTGGTCCACTTTAAAACAGAAAACTGAACAGAAATGTCATTTTACAGTTATTTACTGAAACCATGTCAGTGTGTCCCGTAGGCTACAAGAGGTGGGCTATCCTGTAGTAACTAACAGCACTGGCAAATCCTCAGTATGGCTGATTCGGATCAGCAGTAAGTCAAGTCAATTACAGCACAATAAGCAAATAATACATACGATAATGCAATGGTCTCTTTAGAGGGGTTTTTAACTGAAATTGAATGTGGGAGAGTGTCCCTATGAAATCTATCTATAGATGCACCAATCCTTTATTAAAAAGCTTACATCAACAGGCTTTTAATAAAAACATATTTAGTTTTCTTACAGTTATATTGAAGTTATTCAATTTGTTGTTTTCATTCATATATGTATCATCAGATGCATTTGTAGCAGACATTTAAAAAATGAATGTCGATTGATGGGATGATGATGGGATGATGAAAAATGATGGGAGAGATCCCATCTCTCCTATCTCCCATCACCCTGTAGGACTTGGTGGCCACACCACCCTGAGATGTCTTCTCATTTTTCTCATTGTAAAAATGGTTATTTTAAGGGAGGTGTGCCTTCGATAGTCTAAAGATAAGATGTTACGTTGGTGCAAAGTCCACCGTGGCCATTTTTTATTTGCGATAAAAGGCTATACAAATATAATTGTCTTGAAGACGACAAACTACCGATGACATTTTAACTTCTTCTTCTGTTTGTTCCTCTGGTAGTCATTCTTCTTCGTCTTCTTTTCTCTTTCTTCTTCCTTCAATTTCACTCCCCGGATCCAACCTCATTTCCGCCAACCGTACCCCCCACAACACTCACTGCAAGCCCTAATAACAGAAATTCTTATTGGTCGGTTTTTGACGAGCCGGGTGGAAATTGTCAATGGGCTCTAAATGACCCGAGAAATGGAGGTATTATGATTTGCAATGTTTTTACCATCACCGTGGGAAGAGTCCGTGTCCCCTTCTTATAACACGTTGGCGCTGAACTGGATTGGAAAACGAGGAGACAATGTCGGACGCTGACGATGCTCGTAGTGCGGACCAGCTCAACAAATTCGAGAGACTGACAGGGAGGCCACCGCACGATCTTATGCTGGCAGGTCGGTCCAAAACATCAGCATGCTAGCTAAGCTAAACTGCAGCCAGATGTCAAGCTAACGTGGGGAAAGTTAACCCTGCAGTTATGGGCTCAGTAGGCTTGAGCAGTGACATTTTAACATTTCCCTACATTTATTTTTATCATAGGGGTTGCATGATAGACGAGCGAGCAAATAACATCTCATAAAAACAAGTGTTTTCTGCCCAGGAATAATGAAGCTAATGGTTACCATATTAATCCAGCAACCATGCCGGTTGGTAAAGTTAAGCTAGTGATCGGTAAAGATTGGAGCATCACTGTGCATCTTCTTGTTTTCAATCTGGTCTCAAAAGAATGTGTGGGGTTGAATTTGTTCCCATCTTACAGTAATCAAGTTTTTTATTTTGAGTCCCGTGTATGCTGGACCGCTTGCATGTGTACTTATGTCTGTAGTAAATAGAAAATGCGTCCATTCCTCTGTAGTCCCCTTGTGCCTTTGTAGCATTACCAAATTACAGTGTGGATAGCATTTCGAATATGCTGAAAGCCCCTCCTATCGTACAATAAAGGCAAGTGGTACCATATCAATTCAGACCATCCGTTTTTAAGTACCTGATAAAGTTGACCCCATATCTGATTTCGGGTAAATGTCATCAAATCATGTTCTCTGATATTTTGCATGTGCCGTTAACCCTAAGTTAAGTGGTGGTGTAACCAGTATATACTTTTCTAGTTTATGGTTTTCGTAGGTCACTTTGACAGATGATATCAGTTACAGAAGCAAATATTAAGGGCATCAACAGCTGCAGCTTTATATGCTCCCCAGTCCATAGTACAGATCTACCACGGACTAACTGGGATTGATGTCAAACTGTAGAAAAAAGACCAGTTCATTTAGATATTCTGTCATCTATTGTGTCATCTTTTTGTGTCATCTATGTCAAACTACATGTTGATATCGATTAGATATCAACATGTAGTTTGACATCTGGGAAACTGCATTTGAACTGAAGGTGGACAGAAAATTAATAATTTTATACCGAGGTCAATAAATGATTTTATGGTTGGCTATGTCATGATTTAGTCCCTCTCACCAATATAGATAATGACATTCAAGCTATTTGACTGATTAGAAATTTAAATTGTTTTCACATGTGGTTTTTCCACATGCCCAGAGGCTTTCATTAGAGGATATTTTATTCATGTTTGTATTTTGACTGCTCTGCCTTCATAGTAGTATTTGTTAACATAGCCCATTTGTAATTCACTCCTAACAGGACACCTTTCCTCTAAAAAATATTCCAAAATGAAGCCATTTTAAATACTACTGTAGGTTTAGTAGTGTTTATAATAAGTGGAAGAGCGGGATTTTTAAAACAACAGAACTACTTTTTGTCATCAATAACCCTGACATGTGAAACTGGCTCTACCTTTGATTATTACTCAAACAGGGCCCTTATTCGATAAAACACTCCCTGAGGCCTGCTGGTGTTGAATTTCCTAATTATGTGACTACTGGTAAGGAAAGGAAAGCCAGTTTATTTGGACTTTGTATTCTTACAATGAAATGAGTCCTCTGCATTTAACCCATCCAATCAGTGTCTTGCTCAAGTACACTTCATCAAGCATTCTGAAGGAGCCAGGGATCAAATCAGCTTTCCAGCTTGGTGAAATATTGTTTTGTTCCAGTATATTCCCCCTCCCCAAGTGTATCTTGGGCACTAAAGAGGAATGCCCCCCACATTTACTAGCTAGTATTAGTTCTTTATCTGTAATCTGTGCTGAACAATACACAAGCCACTAAGGATTAATTAAATCAGGCACAATGATTGTGTCTTCATGATTTTATATTCACCTTTATGTCTGCTTTGCCCTCCTCTCCAGCCCATCGTACACCCCCAGCTCGTAGTGGACATCGCTGTGTGGCTGACAATACTAACCTATACGTGTTTGGGGGGTACAATCCGGACTATGACGAGTCTGGGGGGTCAGAGAACGAGGACTATCCGTTGTTCAGGGAGCTTTGGCGGTACCACTTTGCTACTGGCACCTGGCAGCAGATCCGCACAGAGGGCTACATGCCCACAGAGCTGGCCTCCATGTCAGGTAATAAACTTCACACTCCCAACAGGTTGCCATACAGAAAAGCAGTTGGCACTTCAAATCCACATGGGTTGAGTAAAACATCAAGAGAAAGACTGGGTGTAAAGGTTGATGGATTATGAGTATATCAGAGGGACAGCTTAGGTTGAAGGGTTTGGAGACAAAGCAAGAGAGGCAAGATTGAGATGGTGTGGACATGTGTGAAGGAGAGATAGATGCTGGTATACTGGGAGAATGATGCTGAATATGGAGCTGCCAGGCAAGAGGAGAAGAGGAAGACCAAAGAGGAGGTTTATGATGTGGTGAGGGAGGACATGCAGGTGGCTGGTGTGACAGAGGAAGATGTAGAGGACAGGAAGAGATGGAGATGATGATCTGCTGTGGAGACCCCTGATGGGGGCCACAGAAAGTAATAGTAGTAACGGTAAAATAAAAAACTTTTTATTTTTCTCTTTATTCCATATAATCTACACTATCAACTCTATAGACATGTCAACTCTTTCCAACTCAGATGAGGATTGAAACCTGTGCAATAATCACAAAAGCCTTTTCACATATTGACTTTTCACATTTTATTACTTCTTAATTCAAAATTTGAGCGTAATGAACTGAACATGAATCAATCCTAATAATTTTCTGATGAAGAGTACTTACTGTACACTCCAGGATCCAGACAGGTTGGTTTGGAGATTGAGAATTGGAGATAAAAGATATGGTAGACTCAGGTGAACCAGGAAAGATGATAATACTTCAGTTTTTAATCAATGATAGCCTGAAAAGCTTCATAGTTTATCCCAGAATCACAATAAGGATCACTGAACCTTCTGTGTTCCATCCTATGATTGCCTTGGTTATTTTAAGGGACAAGGGGATAATCAGGATTCTTTATAAGTATCCACAATAATCCAACTTTAAATAATTTTCTCTGCAATCATTATTTGTTCATTTCTGTGTCCCCTTCAGCTGTTTTGCATGGGAACAACTTGCTGGTTTTTGGTGGCACTGGGATCCCCTTTGGTGAAAATAATGGGAACGACGTTCACGTCTGCAATGTTAAGTACAAGCGATGGTCGCTGCTAAATTGCCGGGGAAAGAAGCCAAACAGAATCTATGGACAGGTAATCATAGACATCAGTCTATAATCTCCCTCCTTTCTATGGCACTCTGAACACTTTGTGAGGGGTTGGTTAAGATCTGGTATGGTGACGGAACTTTGATGCTTTTTTTTTGACTCCCAGGCATTTAATATTTTCCTACTAGTTTTTATTGCTTTGTTTTCAAGTTGGTTTTTTTGTCCTAATCAGTTCCATTTTCAAAACTTAATGTATCCTCCTATAGGCAATGGCTATTATCAACGGCTTCCTTTATGTATTTGGAGGGACGACGGGCTACATTTACAGCACCGACTTACACAGGCTGGACCTTACCACCAGGGAGTGGATCCACCTCAAGCCCAACAATCCCCCCAATGACCTTCCTGAGGAACGGTAAGACATCATGTTTTGAGGGTTTTCTGGATCAAACCACACTAATAATTCACTCCAGTATAAACACTAAATGATATACACCCTGAGAAGTTTGAGCCATGATAAGGGGAGGCATAACCCAGTAGGTGGAGTGGTGATTGAGAGGTTGCAGGTTCGATCCTTGGTCTTGCAGAAAGGATGTTGAGTGTCCTTGAGCAAGACACCAACAAACCCCTAACTGCTCCCCGGATGCCAAATGGTGACTCCTCACTGCTTCTTTACAATAGGATGGGTCAAATGCAGACATTTGCAAATTTCCCCCTGTGGGACTGATAAGGGAAATTTTTATTTACTTATTAACCAAAATCCCCAAACTGGCTGAATCGGTTGTCTGTGCATGTATATATAGGAGCAGTGTATGGAGCAATGCAAGTATAGTAACTTGAGCCACAGAAAGCAAAGCAGTCTTGGACATGGTGAAATACAAAGTAGTATGAAATGAAAATGCCTCACACTCCAGTGGGTTGCATTAGGAAGTGACCTATTGTTCTGTGGCTCACAGGTACAGGCACGAAATAGCACATGATGGACAGAGGATCTACATTCTCGGAGGGGGGACCTCATGGACATCCTACCCACTGGACAAGGTACCACCACACCATATATTACTAGTAATCCTTTTTCCCAATGGTATTTTATGTGACTTTCATTTCTTGCGTATTTTATTATTTTAGATTCATGCCTACAATCTAGAAACTAATTCCTGGGAGGAGATCACAACTAAACCTCATGATAAAATAGGTTTGTATTGTTGAACCGTGTGACTGGTTTAAAATTCTCGTTCTTGCTGTCCCAGAGCAAACCATTTTAATATTTGTATGATTCTGACAGGGTATCCTGCTCCCAGGAGATGTCATAGCTGTGTGCAAATACGAAATGGTAAGTGATCTCCATCTCTATCAAATATTGCAGTACGGACATCATCAACCCACAACTAAAACCAATGCTTAACTTCTTTCTATATTGATTTAAAAAAATTGGATAATGAATCATGTCCATATCATGTCAGTTCCTCTACAAACCATAAAAAACCACGTCTGATTTAACTTGTGGTGTAGTTACAAGTTCCTCATGTCTATATATCCATTTTGTAGATGTATTTATTTGTGGAGGTTACAATGGAGAGTTGATACTGGCTGATCTGTGGAAGATCAACCTCCAATCATTCCAGTGGAATAAACTACCTGCAGTGATGCCTGAGCCAGCCTACTTCCACTGTGCTGCTGTCACCCCAGTGAGTACAAGAATGAACCTGGGTCCAAGTGTCAATGTATTTTACTGGAATAGCAGTACTCTTTTACTTGACAGGTTTTTTTTCAAAGTCACAACTGGGGTTTTTCGATTTGTAATCAGCAAATGAGTTATCAAAATTAAGATTCAAATATTCAAATGTAAGTATGTCAAACATTGGGGGGCATAGCTCAAGGAGCTTTGTGGTTCGATCCCTGTCCCCTGCTATGGAATGGCGACCTGTCCAGGATGTTTCCCTGCCTTTCACCCAACGAGTGCTGCTCCACCATAACCCGGCACCCAAATTTGGATAAGTGGCTGCTGTTGTGTTAGTGTTAAGTCCGTTGAGGCATATTTTAAATTTGTGATAATGGGCTATAAAAAATAATTTGACTCGACTTGGTTGACGATGAGTGAACGGATGGATGTCAAACATTTTTTAGTACTTGTGAGCTTACTTTTCCTACCACCCCAGCTGTTCAAACGCAGTTCCACTTAAGACACGGAATGCATGCCATCTTATGTTCTTATTTCAAGTCTTTTTAACTACTCAGAAAGTGGAAGACAGTTGGATGACTGCCAAGCTGAGTAAAGATGATGAGCAGTTCCTATTTCAAACACATTATCCTCTTTCTGTTCTTTTTGCTCTGTCCCCAGGCTGGCTGCATGTACATCCATGGTGGTGTGGTGAACATCCATGAGAACAAGAGGACCGGCTCCCTGTTTAAGATCTGGCTGGCGGTGCCCAGCCTGCTGGAGATGTGCTGGGAGAAACTTCTCAAGGCTTTCCCACACCTCACCAAGCTCCCCACCATGCAGCTACTCAACCTCGGCCTCACTCAAGAACTTACTGAGCGGCTGAAATAGGCTGCACAGTGGATGTTGGATGAATGGACAAATGCACAGAAGGAAGGGATGAAAGGAGATGACTATTTACAGAGCACAGGTGGCTCAGCAGGTAGAGCACATGCCTGGGAGTCGGGGGTTGCGGTTTCATATCCCGCCGCGTAGCTCGGCAAATGTGAGGTGTTCATTGTAAAGCGCTTTGAGTGGTCGCTAGACTAGAAAAGAGCTTTACAAGAATAAGTCCATTTCCCATTCTTGGGGAAAGGACCCCATCTTTCCCCTGCCTAAAGTAGCCCCGCCTTAAAGCCAAAAAACTATGGGATGCCTTTTATTTTTATTTTTTGTTGCACTTAAGATAATTAGAGAAAACAAATGTGGAATGTTCAATCGATTTTACTCATATTGCCATGCCATCATTTATGCCCCAGCCCCTCCCTGTTCCCTCTGCCATACCCCAAGGTACAACTTCTCCATTTTTTTTCCTCTTTTTCATATTTGCGACAAGGATTCTCCTCATTGCCGATTTTTCCAACTTCATGAATTATCCTGTCTTGGAAGGAAGCTGCATGTGTATTTATTTGAAAGACTAAAGTGTATTTTCATCATCAGCTGATGCTGTTTGCACTCTCGCATACTTGTTGGCATCTAAACTTCCACAGAGGCATAAATAAGGCTGCGCTGGCATCCAGGTGGTGTCTAGACTGTTGTATCAGTGGAGGGCAATTGTTAAACAGCCAGTCAGAAGTCGATGCCGTTCCCTTGTCATCTCCAATTGTGTGGGTTCACCTCTGTTTATGTGAAGAGCGTTCAAATGCTGGTTCACTGTATCTCATTTAAAATTTAATTTCAGCTATAAGTCACAACTTGCTGTCTGCTGAAATAGAACACTAAACAAAAGTCAGGATGGGTAAGCTTTTAATGCATTGATGCTTTATTTAAAAACTGTGCGTGCGCTTGCAGTTCTCGTTTAAGCGACCCATATGTCACTGTGAAATTGGTGCTCCTTAAAACAATCTTAAATATTTTATTCAAATAAAGTCTAATTTAATTACGCGTAAAATATTACTTTGTTCATAAAATTTAAAGTACTTTCACAGGAGATTTGCCTTTTGGTAGCAGGCAAATAGTTATGTTTCTATGATGCAGTGCCTTTTTAAATGTGGAAACATTTAGGTGGATTTTAGGCAGGTTGAGCATGTTCTCTTTGCATGTTTAAAACACTTCCCTGGTAAAGAAAGCTATTGCAAGGTTTTCTTTTCATGTGATTCAGCCATTCCTTAGATTTAATGAATGTTTTAACTGCTTTGATTCTTTTTGTTGCCGTTTTTAACAAGGCTGCCTTTGTCAAATGGTAGCAAAAACTTACATTCTGTCAGATTTAGGCTTTGCTTCCATCATTGTCTGTTGATATTTAGACAATGATGTGCTTTAAAACAGAACACAGCAAATTTGGAGACCCTGGCTTGTGGTATTACTATGAGGCCAAGGCGCCACAAGTTTGTTTCAAGTTTTTGGATTAACCCGAAAAGTGTTTTGAGTATTTTTTTATCCCGCGTCATAGTAATATGGTCCAGTTTTTATATAATTGAAGACACGACTGATGCCAAATACCACTGCTCCTCGAGCACAGAGTGATCCTAGAAATCGCTTATACGGGATCATGAATGAAAAGCCACGATTGGATTTTGCCAATTTGATTAATGCTTCCTGACAATGCATGAACATGCCTGCACTTCCCATCACCACGGGCCCCGTTTTGTTTGCCAACCTTTGAACAGCATGAAGTCATGACCCCTGTTTCTTAATTTAGTGAATTGACTCTGGACAGTAAATCCTCACTTGGTGAAAAAGTTTAAAGGTGACCACTAATGTTGATGTATATTATGTGAATGTTGTGTTTTGAGTTGTCAATAAAAGTGTAATGTAATTTGCTTTCATCTTTGTTTCCCTTTAAACCTTTACTAAACCAACAGCCTACATGATGTTTTTATCCTATGTCGTGAGTCCCGAATCCTTTTAAGAATAATTTTGCATGAAATGTGCTACAGACAGAAATGGAAAATTGCACTAGAAAAATGTAAGAACCTTTTTTAAGTGAGCTATTTGCATGCAGATTTGTTCATCACCAGGTATTTTGGCACCATCATCCATTTGTGATTAAAAACAGAAGCAGAGATCAGATCGAGTAGTAGGTGGTCACTAAAAAAAGCAAAACTGAATCTACACATTAAAAAGGTTTATGTAGGTATTGCAAATAAAAATGTGGACGACAGCTTTTATAAATTCATGCATTTAATTCAACAACCACAATAAACCGTTTTATTTACAATAATGATCTATTTTGCTTCGTTACATTAGACCAAAAAAACAACAACAACCTTTCAGTTCCTCAGAATAAACAAGCTCAAAAATTAAGGCACACCTTACAGTGCAAGTGTAAAGAAATGGCACTGTTCAGATTTAAGGGTTGACCAACTAAAAAGAGACCCAGTGTTCGGAATCCTTTTTCCCCAGATGTCCAAAACATCTCAGGCCAAAGACTTCACCCACAGTACGCTAAATGCCGACGTTTGTGAAATGGAAATACATCCATTTTTACAAAACTTGGATCAATTTGATCCGCAACCTTTTTGGGGGCACAGTTTCCTCATTACCCACATCACATTTCAATCCGTCAGGAGTCTCAATTGTAGCAAAAAAAACAATAAATGCACTGACTTTGTTTCCGCTTGCACGAGGATATCAACAAGAGCGTGGGGAGGGTGCAAAGAAGTATAGAGCCAGAAGGATGAGGTACACCACCACAAGAGCTGTGCCTGCAGAAGAAATGGAGAAGCTTTAACAAAAACACCTGGTTAAGAAACCTTACAGAAGTGAGCATTTGGCAGACGGATATACGCTTTTCTTTGGTCTTAATGCAAGACCCAATTTTACATGTTCTGACCATTCTGGTTCTATGGTGGAACATTATTTCTTACCCTGAAAATAGTCAGATTTTCCATCCATGAAGATGTAGTTGACCAGAATGACACTGAAGATGCTCGCCCAGAGGTGTATATCACTGAACACAAGCACGAAACCCACATCCTGGAAAAAGTTAACATGGTTGTAACATTTCAGTTGCTAATCAAAAGGAAACTACAACACTTTCACTGCTCTCACACACACACACACACAATAGACCTACGTACATAAAAGGCATCAAAGAGGACGAGCAGGGGGATCTGAATCATGCAGACCTGCACAGCTATACAGCTTCCCACTTCAAGGCTGGGAATGAAAAAGCCAAAACAAAGCACAACATTAATTTCAACTTTGTACTAGGTACATGGAAAAGAACTGAGCTTTATGTAAACCTAATGATAATGACATAATAATAATGCTCAATAAATATTTTAGGATAGTTTTCAATCATCATGAACTGATAGACATATACCTCAAGAATATTAAAGTATTTAAAATCATACAAATATGTGCCAACTAAAATATAAGGAAGAAAACACTATCCTATGAATTATCCCAGTACTGATAATACAAAGTCAATTTATTGGTTCATACCTTAGACTAATGTTATTCTGCAAGGCAAACTGTATCCCATTGACAATCTCAGGTAGCTCAGGAACCATGGCCAACACTGTGACACCAATGAAGTACTACAGGGGACAATGGCATATTTTATTAGCAGAGAACATAGTTTATGGAAGACCAAATGTTAAGGATAGCAATTGTGGGATATTCTGGTATGCGAGTTGCTGGGCTCAAGTCCTTGGTAATTTAATTCATAATTGTCAGTAGCAGAAAAAAATATCGAGTCACTCCCTAGTTGCCCATTTTTTGAAAATTGTGGTGTTTAGTTGTAGCAAAAGTACACTTTACAGTCTTCCAACTCCAATTTTAATCAAATGTTGACAAGGTCTGTTGTTTGCCACAAAAGACTCAGGGAGCAGACCTTCCCCACCCTATTGAAAATAATCAGCATTCTATTGAAGTACCTGGGAAATGGAGGAGCGAACCAGGATGGGCTGGATATTCTCAGTGGTGAGATCAGCACAGGCAGCCATCAGTAGTGTGGCAATGATTAGCACTACCAGAGCTCTCCATCGGGACCAATGGACTACATGGTGGCCTCCTTGTAACATGAGGAGGCATATTTGTGACTTACTTCACTACTAGGCAAAGGCTGCTTCTCCTTGCACAAACATGCAAGTGCAATAATTATGAAAACCACATGCACATACATGTTTACATGGAATTCCACTCCGTTTCAGTGTTTTCACTCATGCACATATGGACAAGCTTACATGCACAAACCTTATCCAAAGAAACATACATACCTGTTGTACTGACGCTGGGCTCATTATTGTGGGCATTAATGCAAGTGTGGCCTGTGAAAAGACTGCCAAACTTGGCCTCACTATTTTGGTGGTATGGGTTGTTGGGAACTCCTTGTGGGCACTGACCATTTCCTTGGCCATCACTGATTTGGATATCATAGATGTGGGAGTGGGTCTTGAGCGTGAAGATGAGGCCGATCAGGTACGCAGCAGGCAGCAACACAGAGATGGTATATACCAGGGACCTGGAGAAGAATAATTAACTCACTGTCCTTGCATTTTGCCAAGCCAATTTCTCGAGGTGAAGGTTTTAGGTTTAGATACATTTATTGTATGCATCAGCAGAACTTACTCGATATGAGAGAGAATCAAATCCTGTTTGGTTTCAATCTGCTTGCAAAAATGAGAGATGAAGAACAAGGGCAGGACAGATATGCATTATACAATAATATGGCTACAAAACATTGTCTTATCAATATGGATCTTTGATTCACAGGAAATCTGTGACATCATCAGTCATCTTCAGACTGATGATGTCACCTGTTTGAGTGACCAAACATTTCTGAATAATCTTCTGATCCAGTTGAACCTCTTTTTGTGATCTCCTTACCTGGATTATTGAGCATGCATCAAGAGGTGTCCAATAGAATCAAGACAAGCATAAAAAAAAACCTAAAACACTAGACTGCTTTTGAGATACAGCCTGTCTTAGCAGCATGCTTAGAAAGCCCACTGGACTCATGAGCTCATTTGATGTGGTACGAGTTGGGAGTGCCAGAAAAAGATGAGAGGATGCCCACCGTATCATAGTGACAGTTTTTACAGGTGAAGGGTGTGCTGGCATTGCCTTGGGGGTTGCTGCAGTCCTCACAAATCAAGCTACCATAGGTCTTGGAGAACAGAGTGGGAGCAAATACACCTGGGGGCAACATAACAGAATTATGGATACAACAAGAAGTTTACAAAGCTATTGGTGGTAGATGTATGTGTGTATGTATGTATGTGTGATTAGTTGCAATATATACCTCCAATGGATATGAAGAGCAAGGCTGAGCTCACCCCTGCTGAACGGCTGTTGAATCGTTGCTCTCTATGTTTAATGCCCCCAATAATCATACAGATACCCTGGGGAGGGAACACACACACACACACAAACACAAACACACACACGCGCACGCACGAGTGTGTGACTGTCTGTCTAAGATAATTGCTGGGCTGATGACACACCCCAGCAGCATTATGCTCATTAATAAACTATAACTGGTAAGTCTCCACACATTTAATTTATTCATGCCAAACATAAGAAATAAATCAGACGCATGGACGCATTTTCTCAGCCTATAATTTCATAGCCATAGCAAGTTTCACATCTAATGGTCTCTTCAATAGACCTATAAATTAGCACATAGTAATCATGCTGATATGGTATAATGTGCAAAGAGAAATCGCTGACACTTGTTAGCAGTATTAGATTTACTACCCGACTCTGCAAGTATACTTTAACCTAACTTTTCTGTCTGGGGCCTCTCAGAGACTCACGGGTATGAACAGGATGCAGCCAAGCAGAGTCCCAGCGAGCGCAGCCTTGACAATCTCCTCATAACACTTGGTCCCAGCATGATAGCCTCGGAGCAGGGCTGTGATGTAAAAGGTCATCTCTGTGATGGAGCCAAAAGTGGCATTCACCACTGCTCCCACGGCAAAGTTACTCTGTGCAGAAATGCTGGGGGAAGAGATGACATATCTAAATAAAGGGAACCATTACCACACCACCATGCAAACCACCAGGAATCATGACAAGTGACAATGTGGTTTGTAGAAGGAAGTAGAACAGTTAACCGTTTTAGACAATAAGTCAACTTTACTGATTTTGAAATGGTTCAGATTATAATCTTACAGCCGTTTAAGATTGTTGTTGCTTTTTACTCAACTACTTTTTAGCCTGGCTGAATAGAAGCAAACCACACTACATTCAGTAAGGGAGCTGCCAGTGCAGTCGTTTTTGATAGTACACGTACCAGTGAGTATGTGGTGTGTGGACACACTTACCTCACATGTACACACAAACTCATGTCATTTACCTAAGCCATGAACCACATCCAGCCTCAGTAAACTCCCAAACCCTTCCCTTAATGGCAGCCAGTTTTCACATCCCCCTGTCCCATGGCACATCACATGCACACATTGACCCTTGACCCCCATACAGCTTTCTCCTGCTAATAAGGTTATGTAGATGTTAATTAC
>OMLC01103204.1:0-14688 GCA_900302585.1 Regalecus glesne | reverse complement strand
TGTTATACTCACCCTCCACAGACACGTACAAATGTCTGACCAGCACTCAGGACATAGGTGTCCTTGAATACGTTGTTCTATAAAGAGACAGGTTGTACACAGACACTGAAGCTGTGTTCATCAAATTGAAGCAGAACCTGGCAGCTGCCACAGAACTGGCCACACCAGACTACTCCAAACCATTTTACATGGATGTTTCTGGTACAGCACACACCATTAACGGAGTGCTGTTCAAGAAAAAAAGGGGGAGTTAGAAGTGTCCTCATGTATTTGAGTATCATGATGGATAACATTGAGAAAAGAAAGCCTGAATGCACTCGGCACGTGGCAGGAGTTCCAAAACTGGTTTCAACGTCAGCGCACCTGGTGATGGGTCATCCACTGCAGATACTAACTTCTCACAGTATCACAGCATACATCAACTATCAGACATTTACGCTGTTCCCACTCAGACAACAGAGAGTGTGCAAAATTTTGGAAGCACCAAATTTGACTTTCACACATGAAGGCATATACATAGCTGAAGGCTAGAAAACGGTGAGCCACGTGACTGTGAAATGATTGTCAGAAAACAAGAAAGGGTCAGGTCAGACCTAACAGGAGAAGCAATACCAGGTGCAATGGATTTTTACACATATGGTTGCTGCTACAGAGATGACAGAGAAGGGTTGAAGGTAGCCTATGCAGTGGTAGAAGACACAGGGACAGGTTGGATTGTCCAGAAAGCAGAACCTCTCCAAGGGGAGCAATCAGCTCAGAGAGCTGAAGTTGTAGGGCTCATAGAAGCTCTGAGAATAGCTGAGGGGGAAGTAGTAAACATTTACACAGATTCGGCTTATGCAGCAGGAGCAGCTCATGTAGAGCTAGGACAATGGCTAAGAGCAGGGTTTCTCACGGCCTCCAACAAACCAATCAAACACGAGACAGAGATGAGGGAATTGGCGAATGCCATACTCCTTCCAAAACAAGTAGCTATCATAAAATGCAAGAGTCATGACAAAAGCAACACCAGAATAGCCAGAGGAAATCATGAAGCAGATCAAGCATCAAAAAGACCAGCAGGCTACAGTGAATTAAAAATAATGATGTCAGCAGAAATGATCTGGGAACCAGAACCAAATATGTCTGAAATCATAAGACTACAAAAGGGGGCATCCCCAGAGGAAAAGTCCTCTTGGATAGCCAACAAAGCAAAAGAGACAAATGGGCTATGGACAGGCCCTGAGGGAAGGCCTATCCTACCTCCACAGATTAGACAGACGATTTTAACAGAGGCTCATCATCATAGATCATCATAGACTACACGGACATGATTGAATCAGCACAGGGTTACCGTTACCTACTGGTATGCGTAGATCCGTACACCGGATGGCCGGAAGCATGACCAACAAAAAGGGAAGACAATAAATCAGTGATCAAATGCCTAATCAATCAGTACATCACTAGACACGGTTTCCCAGAAAGGATCAGATCAGAGAAGGGAACACACTGGAATGTAGTTAGTTATTGCTGTACATGTTTTGGAGTTATTCTATTGTGGGGGCAGTGCTGATTAAAGAGCCTGAAAGCTGCAGGAAGAAAAGACCTACGGAAACGCTCCTTCAAACACCTTGGATACAGTAGCCTATCACTGAAGGAACTCTCTAGCCTAGCAAAGTAGTCCTGCATGGGGTGAGAACTATTGCCCATCATAGATGACAGCTTAGCCATCATCCTCCCTTGTCCCACTACCTCCACAGTGTTGAGGGGGCATCCCACGACTGAGCTTGCTTTCTTGACAAGCTTATCAAGTCTCTTCCTATCCACAGCTGAGATGCTGCTGCCCCAGCAGACCACTCCATAGAAGATGGCTGGTGTCACCACCGTGTTATAAAATGTCTTGAGGAGTGGCCCCTGACCTCCAGAAGACCTCAGTCTCCTCAGCAGATACAGTCTGCTCTGGCCCGTCTTATGCAGTGCTGTTGAATGATCAGTCCAGTCCAGTTTATTGTTCAGGTGAACACCCAGGTACTTGTAGGACCTCACCATGTCAATGTTCATCCCCTGGATGTTCACCGGTGTACGAGGGGAGTGCGTGCACCTGCGAAAATCCACCACCATGTCCTTGGTTTTACCCACATTGATCTGGAGGCGGTTCTGCTGGCACCAGTCCACAAAGTTATGAATTAGCTCTCTGTACTCCCTGTCATCCCCATCCGTGATGGAGCCGATGATAGCAGAGTCATCAGAGAACTTCTTTAGGTGGCAAGTGGGTGAGTTATGGGAGAAGTTTGCAGTGTAGAGGGTGAAGAGGAACGGGCCCAGGACTGTTCCCTGTGGAGTCCCCACACTACAAACAACCAAGTCCGATACACAGTCTGGTGTCCTCACATACTGTGGGCGGTTGATGAGGTAGTCCAGAATCCAGGTTGTGAGGTGATGGTCCACCCCTGTGTGCTCCAGCTTGTCCCCCAGAAGCACAGGCTGTATGGTGTTAAAAGCACTGGAGAAATCAAAGAACATGATCCTCACAGTGCTCCCAGGCTTCTCCAGGTGATACAGAGCTCGGTGTTGAAGGAAGATGACAGCATCATCCACTCCTATGCCAGGTTGATAGGCAAACTGTAGTGGGTCCATCACTGGGCTCACCAGGGGTCGGAGATGACCAAGGACCAGCCACTCAAGGGTCTTCATCATGTGTGATGTTAGTGCCACCGGCCGGTACCTGTTGAGGTCCTTGGGGTGTGGGGTCTTGGGCACTGGTACCATGCAAGATGTTTTCCATAGCAGTGGCACTCTCCCCAGCTTCAGGCTCAGGTTGAACATGTATTCCAAAGGCCTGCATAGCTGGTCTGCACAGGACTTCAGGAGCCTGGAGCTGATGCCATCTGGACCTGCAGACCTCCCTGCCTTGATCCTCCTGAGCTGATTCCTCACTTGGAGTGTTGTGAGAGACAGGTCGGAGCAGGGTTGTGTGCTGGGGGGTTTGGATGGAGGTGGAAGGGATGGGATGATGAGATGAGCAGAGGGGGATGACTGAGCTGCTCGTTGCAGAAAGCGAGGTGGGGCTGGAGCGATGCAAAGAACATGCAGATGAGGATGATTGCAGCATTGAGGACTGGGGTGGGGTAGGAATGGGTGTCTGGTCAAATCTATTGAAGAATAGATTTGGATAGTTCACCCACTTTTGGTCCCCCACAGTCTGGGACTTTGACCCTTTGTGGCCAGAGATGGTTTTCAGGCCTCTCCAAACTCCTCTGATATCGTTTTGCTGTAGTTGTTCCTCCATCTTTCTCTTGTAGCCATTCTTGCTCTCTCTGATCTTTCTCATCAGCTCCTTCTGGACAGCCCTCAGCTCCTCCTTATTTCTTGACCTAAAGGCTCCCTTCTCCTAAAGGAGAGCCTTTATATCGGGATTGATCCATGGTTTGTTGTTTGAAAACCACCGTACGGTCCTGGTGGGTACAGTGTTTTCCACACAGAAATTGATGTCATCCGTGATACACTCAGCAAGGCTGTTGATGTCCTCCCCATGGCCGCCATATAGTTCCTCCCACACAGTTGTCTCAAAACAGTCCTTCAGAGCCTCGTCAGTCTCGTCAGACCATCTCATCACTGTGCGGGACACAGCTGGTTGCCTGTGTACGAGAGGGTTGTACAGTTGTGGTCAGATCTTCCCAGGGGGGGAGGGGTGATGAAGTATAAGGCTGTTTAGCATTGACCAAATAAATCTAATAGTTTATTGTCTCTGGTGGTGCAGCTGACATATTGCTGTAGGGTGGGCAGAATGGAGGATGGTGGAGCGTGGTTAAAGTCCCCGGAGATGATAACCAGGGCCTGAGGATGCTGTGCCTGTAGTCCGCTTGTAACGAAGAGGAGCAGATTACCACCCATCTCCGCGTTAGCGGAGCGGAACGTACGCCGCTATCATAATAACGTGCGAGAACTCCCATGGCAGGTAATATGGCCTCATGCTAACGGCTAACAACTCAATGTCCTTGCTACATAGCTGCTCTTTAATAGTGATGTGCCCAGAGTTACACCATCTATTGTTCACGAGCATTGTCAGTGCCCCTCCTTTCTTCCTACCACTCTCCCTCGTCCTGTCCGCCCGTACCAGTTTGAAGCCGTCCACCGAAGCGACCGTGTCCGGTATTACCGCAATCAGTCATGTCTCCGTAAAGACCATAATACTGCACTCACGATATTCCCTCTGATGCCGGGTCAGTGCCGCCAGCTCGTCCATTTTGTTAGGAAGAGATCTCAGGTTCCCCATGATAACAGACTGGAGAACAGGTCTATATCTTCTTCTCCTGGCACAGCGCACAGTCCCTGCACGACACCCCCGCCTCCTCTTCTTTACCCCGGGGTTTCCCCTCGGTCAGCACCGCTGTGTTACGGAGCGCTAGCAACTGGTCCCTACTGTAGACAATAGGGCCATGGCTGTGCATGGGTTCTTCACCCTCAGTCGCAAACAGTGCAAAGAATATGAGAAAAGCCAAAGCAAAAACGGTAGTTTTTTTTCCATGTTGGTGGGGAAATAGTATAAAATTTAGTTCAAGAAAAATCATTAGTAACACAACAAAGAAAGAGAGAGGAAAAAAGAGAAAAACTCTACAGTGAGCGAGAGCTGCTGTAACTAGCTGTTGCCCTACCGGAGCGCCATCTTGAGCTTCTTGAGCTTGAACTTATAGAGGATCTCACAAATATATTCTGCCTATTTGGTGAACTGCTAACATGAAGACAAAGTAAATGATAATTTAGTCACCATTTGTCAGTTCTCCTGGTCTTACTACCAAAACACACGAAACAGGTCGAAAGTTAACGTACCAGAGTTCCCATTTCCACAAAGATGATTCATTCACTGAGGCAAACCCATCTTAAGTCAAAATATTTATTGAAAGTGCTTTGGAATGTACACTAAGAGAGAAATAACTATCACCAAGGAAAGCTATACCCACCTTCAAACCACTTTCACTTCTTGTTCCTTGTTCAAGCTCTTGGCATTGAACAGGATTTATAGTATTTTCAGTCCTTTTATTACAAAATAAAAGCAAAAAACACCACACCAAGCCTTTTTCCTTTCAGAAACAATTCATGTGGTGCATTTCAATGCAAGCTGGTTATTATTTACAAAGCATACAAAAGGACAACAATAAAAGCTTTATCTGCATAATTCCCCTTTTTTGCACATCTCTTCAAAATCAAAATACTGTCATCTTAACTCGGCAACTGCAGCTCAAGATAACAGCCAACCAGGATTCAACCCAGCCAATTAAAAGTCAGTGGGGAGTCAACCCAGGGCACCCAGTTATGCGGTTGCTACAGGTGAACCAGGTACCTCCTGGGAATCAATTTATAGTCCTCTGGTGTACCAGTTTACTGAAAACCAACCAAGAGTTAAATGCTGCAACCAGATGTTGACTGGGAAGCCAGCTGGAAACCGTACTTGGAAGTCCTTCGGGATTTGGTTGAAAGTTGATTTCGGGTAAGCCAGGAGTCAATCTGAGTCTCCCCTGCAGATCTACTGCACTCTGTACTTGTAGAACCAGCAGAGTCCCTGTGTGAAATTCCACCCAAGAAAGATGGAGAGGATGTAGACGAGAGTGAGGAGTGCGAAGGGGTAGAGCAGCACCACTGTGTTCTTCAGGAAGGGCAGCGCTGTGTAGAACCAGGAACATTTTTTATTTATTTACCTGATAGCAGCTGCGATCAGATGATACAACACCACAGGAGATTGATCTCATTCTCTGGTTTTCGTAGTACCATGCTCCCATAAGAAGCAAATCACAACCAAGGGATGTCAATTTAATGCTTAAAAACATCACATTGATGTTGTGTATTGCATGGACATGACTTGTGTCTCTTTTCAGATCTATCTTATCCATTCATGCAGTGAGTGAAAATTATTTTATTTAAGTTTTACGATGAAATGCTTTATCAGCAATGCTGATGTGAGCTGCAAACAATTATACCATTTCCACTCCCTTTTCCAACAGGTGTCTTATCGATAGGATAAATGTTTTTGAACTACAGCAGTTTAGCGCTAGCCTTATAAGCCAAGGTTCTTGTGACACTGCTGATGTTAACTAGCTTTTTGAGGTCTGACAACTGGCCTTCCCTATCCGTTAAAAGCACAATTCCACAGGTTGAGAACTCACCATTATAGCCCAAAAAGGTGATGTAGAGATAGTAACCAATAGCAATCAGCCACAGAGTGTTTCCCACAAAGTAACCCAGGAACCACTCCGAGTTTATCACCACAATGTCTGCAAAACACAGCAAAATAAAAATTAAGCCACAAGATAGAATCTAGATTTGAACTGTATGTGGGTTTAATAAAACAACAGCAATGGCAAACACACAGAATGTGACGGTTCTAATCCAAACTTGAAGTTTACCAAAATATGTAAAATGGAAATATTTGATCATGCTTAATTTTTGCAGTATTTTCCATAACATTAGAGATACACATTCTCATACGCAAATATCCACCAACAGACCTTGTAAATGTTATAACATGATAGATTTGTAATACAATGTGTACCACTCACGGTTAATGAAGAAGAGCTGTAAGAAGTGTAGGATGAGTAGGAGGGGGTAAAACGCATTGAGGTGAACATCAAATGCATAGCCCCACTCTACATCGTAATCTTTATTAGGGTGTTTCATCAGGTACTTGTTTGTGATCACCCTGAAAAAGGGTGAGAGATGGAATCCTTCAGTCAAGACCCAGATCATTCTATCTTTTAGTACTGAGTTTTACATATATAATTTTCTGTTCATTAGTAGCTTGAGTGCTTTGCAAGTTAAATGATAAATAGACTTCTTCTTATATATCTTTTCTTTTAGTCTGACAACCACTCTAAGCGCTACAATGAATGCCTTTCATTTACTGAGCTATGCAGCAGGATACAAACCCACAACGCCTAACTCCCAGGCATGCTCTATACTTGCTGAAAGTTCGAGGCTAAACTCGTTTTTGGGTGTGTACTTTGAAGCTGTATGATAATCATACATAAGGGACTGTTGTCAATTGTATAACAGCTTTTGAGAGACACCCAAACATAAGTTGGCTTTTCATCTGATACTTTATGAAAATCTTTTTGGATGGCATAGTAAAGGTTATGGGTCATTTAGTAAGCCAGATGTAGCTGCTAGATATGAATCACACACAAATGTTCCAACACTGCAATGGAGGGATGGTAATACATTAATGTGTGACTGAAGAAAAATCAAGATAAATCCATCTCTGTATGCATCTGATATCAAGAAATCCTGATTATTAATCAGATACTCACCACATGAAGGTAGATATGAACAAGCCAACTCCAATACAGTCAATGAATACCACCCAGAGGAGCAGTTTGAGAGTTTCCACAAAGCCCATATCCAAGACCAGCCCGAAACCCACTGTTGACACTGCACATAAAGAGAGGGGGTGTAAATAAATGTGTATTCCCTGAAATCATGAACATAAAACACACTGGAAAGTAAACTAAACTAGATGTGAACCAGGGAGGAAAAAAACAAAATGAAACAAACTTGTGAAATCTAATTCACGTCTATATCAGTTTGGGGCTACACAAACAACTGGTCAGATTGATCAAGAGAACATTTTAAAACATCAAATGTATTAGGAAGATGCAGATATAGACTTGCCACATAGCCAGATACTGAGCAGCACCAAGAAAGCAGGATCATCTCTGGCCCACTGGTCCTTGGTCTGTTTCCTATAGTGGAAGTTACGATAGACCCTCTGTGGTGAGGTAAACAGGTAAAGCATCTGCCAAATGGCAAAATCAAAGTCCATCTGTCTGAAATGGAGTAATCGCCGTAGGTACTTGTAGCGTTTTGCACCCGCCGTATGACGTGCTGCATCCCTGGAACCAAGGGCACCATTGCCCCGATGTGAAGTTGTCGGCAACATGGTGCTGTAGATGGATTTAAAACAGGAGGAGATAAGGAAGGGAAAAGGAAATTCAGGAAGTCATAGGATACAGATGTTGACTGGTTATAGCACTTAAGTTGAATGTAGCAAAGTTACAGTAATTAAAGTGACGTTAAACTCAAATACACAACTACTGCATTGATTACCTTAGAAAATAATGAACATTTCAGATAACAGTAGACCGACAGCAGTTAGGTCAGCTGCAAAATTGAGCATGTGTTTAGTGGCGAGTTGGAAAGCAACATCATTGTTGTCCTCTAGTCTTTGTCCTGTAGTCACATGCATTACACCATTGCATTTGTAAGCACCTTTTCCAAAGTGACATGACTATAATGAGGAAGGCCATGTTTATAAAATCACATACAGACTGCTGTTAGCTGTGTTCTTTGGGACACCAGTTGACTTGCTATCATCGATTCTTGTTGAAAATTTCACTTAATGCCAGTCAAACATAGCCGATTCAAATGAATACAGAATATGAATACACAAATGACAACACTATAACAGTATGCTTTGGTTCTACTCTAGATGACCACGACTACATTTGTAGTCAAGAACCGATCAGAAAAAAATGCTGCTGGCAGCCAAGACCTAACCTATAAAATTTACCATTCCCAAGTACATCTTATTTACAGATAGACACAGTTAGCTTACTGTTAGCTATTGTATTCGTTTACTAAGGTTAGCTGAGGAGACCAGGCCAATCTCGCATGTATTCTTCGAGGAAGAGCTGGAAATAGTGTAGCATTGACTATGTCAGTAGATAAATATAAACCAATTTGTTCAGTGGTGGTCGCACTGGTTTCACTTAAGTCCTTCGCAGGAAAAAGCACCGACTCCTCTTTTTGTTTGCTAAAGCGTCGTTGATCCTTGGTTAGGTTTCCTGATCTGTCATAAACTGAAAACGTGTCGACTTCCGGGGCTGTGGTTTATGGGAAATGTAGTAAACCATCGAAGCGTTGAAGAACGGTCTTAATGTACAAAACTGAGATTATCTGTTGACTGAATATAGCAAGTGAAGTAGGAAGTAACAATTATAATAATTATGCATTATTATATTATTATTCTAAGAAAACGTTGCCCATTTTATTTATTTATATACATGTGGCCCATGGCAGGGTGGAAATTAAGGCCTAAGGGATACTTATTGTTTTCACAGATTCAAGACGACATGCACAAATACAGGTTGCACATGCAATGATGCAAGAGGTTTAAGTGGAACTGGTTGTTATGAGGAAATTCAACTAGAAGATCCAGGAAAGTTTAGCGAGTTCATTTGGATACACCATTTAATGGGAAAAATATGTCCTTACTCAGACAGGTGATATCTTCTGTCTGAGATGACTGTATTACATTTTTATTACATTACAGGCATTTAGCAGAGGCTCTTATCCACAGTGACATACATTAAGTGAGCCGTTAGGGGTTCAGTGTCTTGCTCAAGGCCACCTTGACATACTTTGTACACTACTAGGAATCGATACTGTAAGCTTCCGATTGCCAGATGAGCGCTCTACCCACTGAGCTATGCCGACCACTCTTACAAACAATAAATTTGCATTGTTATACAATTGTATTGTTTATGCCCTTGGCTCAATCATTACCGAGCAAAGGACATATTTATACAAATTTATATGGTGATCCCAAGAAGGATTCAGGGATGGAGTATAAACTGGCAAGAATAGTTATGAACATGAGTCACTTGTTCCTGTAAGCTGCTCCGATGACTTTCTGTCAGCTTAGCACATTCCTGTAGACAAAAGCAGTGTCTTTAGCAGAATAATTCATTTACCATAAGAATTTGTACAAATTTCTTGTCACAAAGATCTACATTCACTTTCCTGTATATGCATTTGTTTTGCAGAGGAGTGACATATTTAGTGGTGTTTTGGGGAAACAAGGGATATAGTGATGAGGAAATGTATCTCTAAACTATGGCCCTGTATACCCCCCTCTCTATTTCTGTGTGTGTGTGTGTGTGTGTGTGTGTGTGTGCGTGTGTGTGTGTGTGTGTGTGTGTGTACTGATCATTTCCTCAGAGCAGTACATGGAGATGATGGACAGTACAGAAATATATATAGTCCTGCATCATGCTGTCTTAGACTCAATGATGATATGGTCCCTGGGTGCTGTAGCTGCTCAATACTTCTATACAATAAGATAGGTTAAATGTAGAGAACAGATTTAGTTGTATGAATGTTCAATGTTCTAAAGCTTCTTCTTAATATGATATTGGTTTGCAGAGATTCCTTTTGAGCTCACTGATCCAAACTACATTTTCCAGTTCAATCTCATTGGGTTCAAATCTGGTCTAGGGACTTGTGCCGGATGCAGAAAAAACACCAGTAACACCTTCAGTGGCGTGCGCGCGTGTGTGTGTGTGTGTGGGGTGGGGGGTTAAGGCGATGTTTAGTGCATCTCTGCGTTATGCAGCTGGGTGTTCGAATCCCAGCTGTGCAGTTTCCAAACACGGCCGGAGGTCCATGGTTAGTGGGGCATAATTAGCTAAGCCTCACATGAGTATAGGGTTTAGGTTGGATAAAGTACTCTGGGCTCACTAGTGTCCCCCTCTGGGTCGTCTGGGCGCTCGTGGTTAAGTGAATGAAAACTACGCAGGAAGCGTGAGCGTGGTGACATTAGATCACGTTACCATATCAAAAATGATAGAACAGATAAGATTGTCAACAGGAGAATAACAGTACCATAGTACAGGGAATAAGGGCGCAACGAAATATAAACACTTAACATGAGGGTCTGGAGACCAAAAAACAAACTGAAGAGATAAATTAAAAATGTGTTGAGATCTTTTTTGTGATATGATCGAGACCGATCGAGTGAAAGGTTATTTCTCAGGAGCTCCATCGAGAAGCATGGGAACATTGTCTCAGTCTCACGCCCCTATTTTCTAGCTATGCCAAGGGTGCACATATGAGTTGAGAGATTAGATATGGAAGTCAAAACTATTCCATACTAAAAAACTGACAGCAAATTGTCAACCATTGGTATCCAATCATGTTTTGAGAGCAAGTTTTCCTTTATAGCCAAGCAACTTTGTACATATGAGTATTTAGACCTGATCTGCATAGAGTAAGAAAGGGCATGAACATGATGTGTAGAGTTTAACAGAAATTAATCTAAATGTAGAAAACAGGTTAAAAAAAGAATATATGGTAGCTCAGAGGTAGAGTGTGTGCTTCTGGAACTGACGAGCCAGATGTTGCAGGTTCGAGCCCACCATAGGGCATCAGGAAGGGCATCTTTCCCTAATCCCCAAGCCCCATCTAACCTCGCGCATCCACCCCTTCAACGTGGGGATTAATCACGTCTTGTAGGGGCGGCATTGCTCAGTGGGTAGAGCGGTCGTCTGGCAATCGGAAGGTTGCAGGATCGATCCCCGGTCCTGCATACAGCATGTCGAGGTGTCCTTGAGCAAGACACTTAACCCCTAACTGCTCCCTGAGTGCCATGTTGGCAGCTCACTGCTCTTATACCATAGGTTGGGTCAAAAGTGCAAATAAATCCAAATTTCCCCTTGCGGGACTGATAAAGGAATTAATTATTATTATTATTATTGTAAAATGGAGCTCTCTCATTGGGAAGGCCAAAAAAACCAATGGTAATGTTTTTATACAGTTTAATCATTATTTTTTAAGAATAGCAAGTCTTTCATGACATTCATGTAAAATCTACAGCATGACTCCAGGAAACAATAATAATGGATACATGTTTCATGATCAGCAAGCAGTCACAGCCTCACACATAAGGCAACAACATCGCCGCCCAAAACAACTTTTCTCTACTTCATCTATCCAATCAAATCAGCGTCCGGTGAATTTAAACCTCTCCTGGATATATTTTCTTTCAATACCTGGATGACTGAAATGAGTCTGACTAGACATTCAGCCTCACAGTTTGGGGGTGATGGAGACAGCAGCCTTTTTGTTGTGGGTGTCCTGAAGCCAACGGATCAGAATCTCAGTGACCTCAGCAGGCCTAAAGAACAGACACATTTATTGAATATTGCTCGAGATTACCACACAAAAAAAATTGAAAGCAATTCTGTTTTGTCTCTTTCTCACATAGACGCACCTCTCCATCTGAGTCCAGTGTCCACATTTCTCTATGTGTGCTCTGGTGAGGTTTGGGATCTGTAGGAAAAGAATTCAGTTGCATGTTTAGTCATTATTTACCAATATTCACAACCTATGGAAAATGATTCACCCTGCAAATAAACTAAGATGAGCACCTACAGAGACCTAACTTGGATGTATGAATACGGACCAGATTTTGCCCAGATAATTTCTTTTAGCATTACTGTGAACTATTTTATTTTGCGATTTTCCCACTGGGTGAGTACAGGGTATTAACCGCAGTTGTGCTGCAACTACACTGTGGTCCATCGAGGACAAATCCAGGTGAGTCAGATTTCACTTATTGAGCAGTAACTCATTGGTAGCAGTTGATCTAATGTAGCAACCAATTTTTGGCAAGGTGAGAAATGTTTGTTCTGACAAATGGATGCATGTGTGTGTTTGTATTTGGAGGTGTCATGAGGAACCACATTTGAGAAGATCCACGCTGAGGCAAAAGCTACGTTTCTGTTCTCACCAATTCCTCCATTCCCCTGGAGAAGATGGGCAACAGCACCGGGTCCCTCCCTGCGGTCACCATCAGTGCTGGCATCATCAGCTGAAAGACAGAGAGAAATGAGGAAGAGAGACAAAGACGGATGGACAGATAAGAGAACAGTCAAAACGGACATTGTATATCAATGATACAGATGGTATTTGTTGATAAGAGGATGTAAAGACTACACTAATAGTCACAATACTGACTAACAACACCATCTGTCTCCTAATTCTACATATTTATATTAATCCATCCGTCTATCCAGCCAGATAGCAAGAGGATTTAAGTTACTATAAAATAAAAGTCCTCCTTAAAACCATTCTTATCCAACCAAACCAACATCTCTAATTTTGAGCAATCAAACAAACAAAGGTATCATCGCCTCCCTGACATCGACGAGAAAACAACAAGATTGTGATCATCTCATGTTGGAGCAATACATAATAAGGTGAGAGGTATAGAATCTGAAATTTGCTATGCGCATCAAAACAAACCTTCCCCCTGGGACGAGAGCACATCCATTTCCAGTTACGCTCGATGTTGCGATACCAATTTAGCGGTCCCCTATAAGATAAAGACAATCAGACTACAATCAGAGTTGGTCAGTGTGGGATTCTGAGTGTTTTGATTTCCCTCAGGATCAATTAACTATCTTTCTATATCGATATCAATCATAAGGGAGAACAGTGAGTAAGGGACAGAGAAATCAAAACTGGGAGGGCAAACCAGTTGCCTTGAAAAGCATGTCAATGAATGACTTAGTGAGTATGACGACTGATTACTCCACATGTTTACCTGAACCCACTGTCTTTGTATTGGCTGACGTAGTACTGCAGGCTAGCCTCAGTCAGCAAGGAGCTCCTGGGGATTTCTTCTGCCAAACCAACAAACAAGCCACCTGCAATGCAACAGAGCACACGGCCACACTGTGTCAAGCCACATATCAACATCCACTCTACATGTGGGTTGTGTTGACAAGATAATGTGATGATTTCACTGATCATGGCAGTGACCAACTGACCACATTTATCACTACACTTTCTGTATATTTCTATCCATCCAACCAAAAAGAAAAGATAGCATTCTGTAGATGCAGAGATACAAATTGCTCACTTATTAAGTTTGGTGACAAATGGCAGCATCAGAGCCCGACTCCACCCCTTCAACTACTGAGGATACGGTGACAATGTATCAACCAATCTACATGGAGTGATATTTACAGTGAAGTCATACCTCTGGCACATACCCCAGCCGTGCTGATGGCAGGACGAGTTGCCTAAGGAGAATACACACACACACAAAGTTGAGGCGTCCATTGAAAGAAACGAGCCGTTTGCGAGATGAACTGTGATATTGGACTCAACACTGCTGAAAGCCATTACCTTTAGATAAGATATCATGAAGGAAGTGTCTGTCTGTGTAAACTCACTGTCTCTTCACTGGCACTGAAGAAGATATTAAATGTTCTCTCCAAGTCCTTCTCTAGCTCTGCCTCTGCTATACCCTGCAATACACGTAATCAGCAGTTTCAGTTTGTGATAATAGGCTTTATAAATAGAATTGACTTGGGTATGTATCAATATTATCTGAGCAGGTCTTCGCCATCATGTACTATGCACAAAGAATCAGGCTCATTTTGAAAGGAAAAGGTGCCGGAGGACATTCAAGATATTTGCATCACATGGGGCGGCATAGCTCAGTGGGTAGAGCGGTCGTCTGGCAATCGGAAGGTTGCAGGATGGATCCCCGGTCCTGCATACAGCATGTCGAGGTGTCCTTGAGCAAGACACTTAACCCCTAACTGCTCCCCGAGCGCCATATGTTGGGAGCTCACTGCTCCTATGCAATAGGTTGGGTCTAAAATGCAGAGAAAACCATATTTCCCCTTGTGGGACTGATAAGGGAATCTTTATTTATTTTGTATTTTTCTTATTTTTACAGAGGAAAGGATATGGACTATGATGTTTGGATCACAGCTCTCCTTACCTTCTGTCAGCGCATTCATGTGAACACACAGACTTACAGGCTTTTGGAAGTAGATCTGGTAGTCAAATATGGGAATATCCTTTAACTTCACCATGGGGGAGACAGAGGGATCCACAGGAAAGAGTGGAGTGTTCAATGATGCT
>OMLC01103203.1:2234-17161 GCA_900302585.1 Regalecus glesne | reverse complement strand
GGGGGGGTTAGGATCAGGCGAGCTAATGGAATCAGGGGATGGCAGGGGAGGGGGACACATCATGTCAGAGTCAGACGGAGACACTGAATGAAGAGCAAACTGGCAGGGGTATTTATTGAGTTTCTGTTGCGGTTGATCAGCCATCTCCATTTCATCTTGGTGAGCTGGCTGCATGCCACAGTCTCCTGAGGGGGTTGCATGCTTATCATCGCATTGCCTCTATGTGTGCATGGCTGTGTGTGTGTGTCTGTACATTCGGACATCTGTGTAACATTTGTGGGCCAACCTTAACTGTGCGGCTTCGTCTACTCTACCTGATTACTCCTCTTCTTGCTGCTGTTGCCGTCGCAGTGTGATCAGTAACTCTCACTTCTCTTTCCCCTTCCCTCTCACTTGCCACTTTGCTCCCTGGTTACCCCCGCCCCCCCCTCGCCTGCATTCATGTAGTGACTCGCTCGCAGAAGCTTTATGAATGTCTTTACAAGATCGTCTCGCTTTCTCGTTCTCTCTCCTCATTTCCACAGAGCTACATTCTCTCCCTTTCTTTCTCCTGACAGAAAACACCAAGTCACCTTTGCAAAGGTCTCGCTCTCGGCAGAATATAAATGTGGACTCGGTTGTGGTGAAAGGCCCCCCTGCCAAGGAGGCTCATTACGAGGCAGAGGGCTATCCATCTGCAACCAGGGGCAAGGCTGCTGTACGTATGGCACCAATACAGAGGCACAGGCACACCCCAGGCCACGGCCTGGTGCCAGAGAAGGAGACGCCAGCGGCGCCAGAGAGAGAGAAAAGGATAGAGAGCAACATGGAGGTTGCCGCAAAGCCCCCAGCATCCCAGTCCTCCACCTCCTCCATCGGCAGCACCGCCACCAGCAGCAGTAGCATCAACGGAGGGTCGGATGTAGAGGCGTTGCTGGCCCGACTCAGGGCCCTGTGAGAATCAGAATCAGCCCTACTATGAGGAAAACCTTCAGAATGTTCCACGAAATAATGAATGTAACCATGGAGTCAGAAACCATGATTTTAATAAACCTGAGTTCTATGCTACGGAGCGGTAGGTGGGTCGTCGGAGGCCATGAGTAGGATGTGGCATAGTTGCTGTCATATAGTTTAAGAAAAAGGAGGAAATCCAGAAGGTGACACAGCTTCAGCGATGTGGCTGTGCATCTGTCAATCTACTCTGCCAAAACGTTAAGCGATGGCCTTTGCATGGCCAACAGCAACAATCTGACACAGCCTCCCTCTGAAGAGAAACACAGGCGCGGTATCATTGTGCACTTTCCACGTAATCTCCTACTATGCAACATATCCATGTTAGATATCTCTCGGGTGAATCCCCCATTGGAGTGTAGGGTTGCCTTCAACCAAATGTACTGAATGCATCTACTCACCAGCTTTAGCCCTCTTACTCAGACTAGCTTTACCATAAGTTTTAGAGGCTTGTTATGTAATGGCTTATAATCGGTTACACACTTTTATTCCTGCTTTTATTCCTCACAGTTATCTCGGAGGATATTAGTTTATATCCGGCGGTCTTACCATCAGCCCACATGTGCTTTTAATTTTGTCTTTTATAGTTCATGTTTTCTGTTCCCTCGTCCTTCTGTGTATGTCGGTCCACACTGGAGGACCCGTACAGCCAGGTCCGATGGGCATCTATGCATACATGTGTTTTTGTATCTGGCCTACTTTCATATTGTTGTGAGTTGAGTTTATTTGTCATGGTTGTTTTGGGTTATTTCTAAGGTCCCCGTGCTTGTTGCAGGCAGCTGTTGCTCTCGTCATAGATGTTGTTGGAGTAGTTGATCTTGATGCTCTGTGTTTTTTGGTCCTTTTAAAGAGATTTATGTTCGATGAAAAAACAGCCTGCAAAAAATGGTGGCACGGACCATTTGTCTATGCCGCTCTGCAACCTTCAGCACCAAATGATAATCACAAGTTAGCCACGATTTCTGCTTTGCTGTCATTTTTGCACGGTAGTTAAAACCTGCATGACTGATTGTGGGTTTTCTTTTTTATTTGCTGATTGAATCAAGACGATCTGTTGTTTTTAAGAAATGTTCTAGCAAGCACGTTCTTTTATGCAGACTTGTTTCCAATAAAGTATGAATGAAAAGTGTGTGCTTTTCCTCTTATACACTAACAAGGTTCCACAGGTACGGGAGGATTTATGCCACGTGTTTGACATCCATTCCCATTAAAATCTCATGTTGATATGTTCTCCAGCTTTGGTATGGTCAACATCCATTAAATTGTAGGGATATGGGCACAGAAGAATAAGGATTTCTTGGTTCCTTCAACCACCCCACTCTGAAATGATTCTTGTTAAGGTATCCTGATCATCAAATCGGCCAGATTTGAGGAATTAATTTGTAAAGACACGGTCTTAACCACAATATCCAGGGTTTGAATCCAACTCCTGAACATCACACCTCAGCATCTTAACTGAGACCCAACAGTGTCGTTTCAAATAAGGTAAGCACTGTCAAAATTTGAAAAATTCATTATCAGCTACCAATTAAAGCTAATTCCATGTGTGCTGGACAAATCACTTGCCTTGGTACTACAGCCTATTCTCTGTATTTGTATTTATATAGAAGTAACCTCTGAGACTTTCATATGTTAAAACAAAAATCCTAATGAAATTCCTTTATAACCAGGTCATCCAAACAGGAAGAGGATGAATTTGTATTATACTTCCTACTGACTTAAGTACTCTGCAAAAAAATATACTCACATTATTTTTCTACTTTTTGGGTGGGCTCACAGTACCTCAGTGGTGGATTCCACACTTCAGGACCTGACGAGCCAGAGGCAGCGGGTTCAAACCCACCACGGGGCACCAGGAAGGGCATACGGCCTTAATCTCCAAAGTTCCATGTAAGTCAGTGTCCACCCCCACAACACGGGGACTATCATGACACGTACAACCTATCTCTTACTTTAATATTCTGAGTGTTTGTGTTCTTATACTTTCATATCTTTGTTAGGAACAATTTGTGTTTTTTACGAAGGTGAGGTAGCTAGAGAGGACATTTTGGACGGTCCTCACTTCATCTATTCAGCATTAGGACTTGGCTTTGGTGTTAAGGTTAGGATAGGCATCAGGGTTCCGTCTGTAGAAAAGAATGCTTTTCTGAATGCTCTTCTCTGCATTTAACCCATCGGGTTTTATAGGAGCAGTGAGTAGCCGCAGCACCCGGGGACCAACTCCTGCTCTTTCCTATTGGCTTGCTCAGTGGCAAAGGCACAGGTATTCACCTTATCGTGTGGCATAGCTCAGTGGGTAGGGTGGTCATTTGGTAATCGGAAGGTTGCAGGTTTGATTCCTGGTCCTGCATACAGCATGTGGAGGTGTCCTTGAGCAAGACACTGAACCCCTAACTGCTCCCCATGCACCATATGGTGGCAGCTCACTGCTCCTATACAATAGGTTGGGTTAAAATGCAGAGAAATCCAAATCTCCCCTTGTGGGAATCTTTTTTTAAAAACGTACATGTATTTTTGACGTTGGAAGGAAACCTACCGAGGCACAGGGAGAACATGTAAACTCCTCACAGAAACTGACATCTTGGGTTTGAACCCAGGACGTTTTTGCTGTGAAGAAACAGCGCTCACCACTGGCCCAGCGTTCTGCCGCGTTCTGATGATTCTGGTAGTTAGCCATAAAGGCCAGGGAATACATGTATATATAGTCAATGAGAGGTCCTCACAAAGACTGAAGAACAAGGATGTGTGTAATAGGGAGTATGCTTGGGACTTGATCAGGTGCTGGGTGAATTCATACCCTGACAGATTATGTTGGAAGCACTCTGGGCAGGGATCTTGTCACTCCGGTTTAATTCACACCAACTGCCCGAGAACCCCAAAAGCCAGAAATGCAGTTAAAGGGGCTTTTTCATGTGACCAGAGACAGAGAGAAGGTCTTCTATTATAGCACTCCTCCTCAAGCCATTGCCCAACAGGACTTTCTCGCCAGATGCTGCATTATCAGATAAGTTTTTTAGAAATCCCCTCGGTTCGCTGGAATAGATTCTTACGTTCAGAGATGAGCTACAAATTAGTTTGAACCCTTTAGAGACTGCTGAGACCTGCATTGATACTCGATACAAGATGACATAGCTAAAGTGTTTGATTGCCACATGACTAAGACCAGTGAAGTATGTTCTCTGCATTTTACCCATCCCATTGTATAGGAGCAGTGAGCGCAACCATGGCATGTCCCTTGGGGAGCAGTTATTGCTTCAGCATCTTGCTCAGGGACAACTCGACATGATTTCTGCCGGGGCCAGGAAGGAAACCACCAATATTACTAGACAACCTAGCCTTACCTCCTGAGCTATGCCGCCCCTAGAGAGGTCAGTTTCACATGTCATGATTAGTTCTCACATTATGGGGTGGACATGGACTTAGATGGTAATGGGGATTGAAGCCGGATGCTCCGCTGTCTCTGGGTAGCTCATTCTCGATGTGCATACCCTATGAGCTACTGTGTTTTCCTGGCCCCCTCTCTCCTAGAAAACCACTCTACCTCCTGAGCCATGCCACCCCTACAGGTCCCATAGGACCTGTGAGTGAAGGCTGTCTATGAAGTAAGGAAGCTGTTAAAATGTTCATGTTCATAAGACAGATAATCATGCAAAGAATGACTTTTACAAACATGAAATTAAATTTCATGATTACAAAATTAAATTTTACGACTGCTGTCTTTATTATGAATACAAATTCACAGACGTGACTCCACTGTCAAAAATATGTCACCAGTGAAGTGGCGACATATTTTTGACAGTGGAGTCATGTCTGTGAATTTGTATTCATAATGAAGAAAGCAGTCGTAAAATTCAATTTGGTAATTTTAATGAAGAAAGTGTATTCATAATGAAGAACGTGCCATAGCAAAATCTTGTTTTGTAATCTTAAAATTTAATTTCATGTTTGTAAAACTCATTCATTTGCACGATTCTGTCTCGTGAACAAGGACATTTTGACATGGACGTGACATTTTGACAGCTTCCTTACTTCATACCTGTCAGTTTATCCACACTAGAGCCATGGGAAATGTCTTCAAAGTGATTTCCTAAAAGGAGAAAGAACCCATCAAACTCTTTGGCTTGTGGTAAACCACATCTGCATGAATCCCTTTATCTAATGAGTTTTTGTCAGGGAGTTTTATCGAAAAAAAGAGAAAAAAAGGATGAGTTTTAATTCCCAGACATCCCAAATTGAGAAGAGCATAAGGAGAGTTGAATCGAGTTACGCTGAGGGAGCCTCCATTACTCATGGGCCCATGTTCCAGCCATGAAGTTTATCTATGGGCCTAATAAAGTGGAGCAAAACATATTGTGCAGCAGATTGCAATCTGGGCTCTTTTGATTGGAGATGAAGGGAAAAATGTGTCTAAGGATTTGTAGGGGAGGGAGGAAGTACAAAACAGATCAACAGATTTGTCGCCATTCCTTCTCTCCGCAAGTCAAAGGGTACACATACTGCCTCCACACATCCTGCTGCAGATGCTAATAGCATGAAATGGTTTTCTATTTTCAGGTTGTTTGCCACAATCATTTGGTAATCCACAATTGACAGTGTCAGTCACACTTTGACAGGGTGATTTAGCAGAAGACAGGTGAAGCCATCCCACAACTTGAAGCGTCGCATCTTCCCCTTTTTCCTCCACCCCCGTCTCACCGTGTTTTTGTCTCTTCTGTTTATTTTCCACTTCCCCCTCTCATCCTAATGGGTGTTTGGGATCCTGAGAGAACAGCAACATGCAATCAAGCCATCTTTTAATGTAGGAATCCTTCAGCCTTGGCCAAAACATCTGGTCCCTTTACCTATACACTGCTACAAGGAGTTTTTTTTCGCTGATTGTCTATAGGTCTCAATTCAATTCTGGTGCATCTACATGACTGTCACAAGAGGTCCCTTTTACATGTCACATGGGCTAAACAGGCATCCACTGGTGGCAAAACCAACTCTCAGGACTGGGATGCTGGCCCTGAGCAAAACGAGGAAAAGCACAAACCAGGGCTCATTGGTAATGAGCACTCTCGAAAACACCCCGAGGGCTCTAAGGGTGGATCGCTTGGAAGGTGACCCCATCACACTGGTGAACGGTGTTGGCCTCAATGTGGATGCTGTGCTGCCTGTGCCACCAAGTGAGTTTGGCATCAATACTAAGGACTCTGATTATAGCCTACCACCAGGCTCTACCCCAGTGCCTGTGACCAACCCCAACAAGTTCCAGGGCCATAACTATTCTCATGCATGGGACCCCCACCACTTCTGCTCCCTGGCCTCCCCAGGTAGAGATATCCCTGCAGGCTCCAAAGCGTAGCTCCAAGGCGTAGCTCCCAGTGGTATTCATTCTAGGAGGAAGAGTCATATAATGATTCCGTTTGTCTCGGGGTCAGATTCCCTGCAAAATGAAACAAAACAATTTGCAGCACCACACAGGCGGGACACAAGGCCACAGTTAGAGATCCGTTGTTTTGCCAAAACAGCACTACATCTCTCAGGGTGTTGATGCATGCTCCATAATGCCGGTAAATAAATCACAGGAAGTCAGATCTGGACGCAACGTTAATTAAGAGAAAGGTTTCAGGACTCATCCAAGTGACCTTTTCAGTCTGAAGTGACTGCAGGTCACCCTCATACACTATAGCCACCTGGAATGTATCCATGCAGGAAGGAGCTGCACATCGTGAAATGGAACTCCACTGTCCTGCAGTGGTTTCACGTGCAAATGGGCCATTGACTGGAGTTTCAATGGCAATGAGTACTATTCCGAGGGTTGGGGAATAGTTGCATAGACGACAGGTGTACTCTTAGGGCCCCTCTTGCTTCTGAGATGGTCCCTCCCTGCAAAAATGCCTCATGATAGCTTTAAGGTGTTATCCTAGCTAGCATAGCTCATGCAGCAGGGTGGTCATCTAGTAATCACAATATCGGGGGTTCAACCCTTGGTTCCTTCAGAAACCATGTCAAAGCATCCTTGAGCAAGACACTGAACCCCTAATTGCTTGGGACAACGAATGAAAATAGCCTGGTGGGTAAATCTGACATATTCACATTTTGAATGTTCGTGAATGTTCACTGTCCCCTATAAAGGAGATCATTATTATTACTTTTGCTCCAGGATCTCACTTCCTCTCTATGCCCTTTAACAGCAAAATAGGAGGTTAATTTTCCTCCTCCTCCTCCGACCTTGCGGTGAGGTCATGCCCTCAAACACACACACATCCATCACCAAGTGGCAGAGTCATGATATGCACCAGCCGGGCCAAGTCACCTTGTTGGTGGGCTCGGATCCAGCAAGGCTTTGTTTGGGTTGTAAGCCGATAGCCAAGCACAGCCACCAGGGGACGAGTCTGACTAGATCTCTGAGCGGGATGGGACGGTAAGAGCCCAGCCGTCCTCAGACGGGATATTACATGTCATGGGTACGTGACTTTTTTTTGGGGGGGGGTTTGAGGAGGGTTCAGGCTGTCATTGAATGCTTCCTGCAGTCAACAGCGGATAGATTCTTATGTCCCAACACCTCGTTCAGTCTCTCTTACCCATATGTCTCTCCTAACTCTTCTGAAGTCTCATTCTCAGTGGTCACCCCTACCACCCCATCCTTACCTCTTCTAGGACCATCTCCATCTGCCACAGCAGGTGTGAGTTTTAGTCCACCTCTGGATTTCTTTGATCAGTATTACCCCACACCAGTGTTAACATTTTTACCCCCAAGCAGTGCAGATCCCTACTTCTATAGCCCCCAAATGATGCTTTTGTTGTTTTCTTCTTCTTTGTTCAAACAGGCCTGGAAGAGATGAAAGACCCACTGATTCATCACTGTATTTCAAACGAGAAGGGCACGTTTAGCGATGAGAGAAAACACAAAAACAGACGCTTTTCACTTTTAACTTGTGTTGTTGTTTCTGTACTCACCGACAACATCGATTTCTCTTTTCAAATATCTGCATTGTGCCCTGCAGAATGATGGACTAGCTGCCTCCACTAATTCAGTGTGATTTGGAATTAGTTGGCTTTCATATCTGGCTTTAATTTGTTTTTGTTTTGTGCATAGCGGTTAAACTGTATAATTTGGTGATAGTTTGAAAGTTAGTTGAGGTGTGGGCGTTGGGGGAGGAGAGGAGGAGACAGACATCTCCAACCCAGCATGGGCTCAGAGGGGACTGGCTAAAAATAGGAGAGGATGCAGACAACCTGAGTCACCAGCAAGCAGAGGAGGGGAAAAAAAAGAAAGGTGGAAAGAACAAAGATAACGAACACTTTAGAGAGAGAGAGACAGAGTGAAAATAAACTAAATAGAGTTAAAGCAGCGTTGTTAGAAACATTTCTAGAGGTTTGCTATGCAAATCAACCAGGTGGCCAGCCAGGTCAACCAGAGGGCAGTGATTTATCTTTTAAACACCATTATAATGAGGTGCCAAGAGACGGATAACTAATGTAATGTGCATGCCGCGTGGCCGCGGTGTTGACGAACACCTGTGTATGGGTGAGCGTTCCACTGCCTTCTCATAAAGAAGCAATGCACAAGCACACAGGGATGAGCAGGGCTTTGAGAGGAGGTCGTATGCATGCTGCCATCTTAAAGATAACTGTGGTGAAACCTCAGAGATATCTACCATCACTACTACTACCACCACTTTAAACTGTTCATCACCAAAGCAGGTCATCATCTCCATCTCTTCCTGTCCTCTACATCTTCCTCTGTCTCACCATCCACCTGCATGTCCTCCCTCACCACATCATAAACCTCCTCTTTGGTCTTCATCTTCTCCTCTAGCCTGGCAGCTCCATATTCAGTATCCTTCTCCCAGTATACCAGCATCTCTCCTCCACACATGTCCAGACCATCTCAGTCTGGTCTCTCTGGCTTTGTCTCCAAACCCTCCACCCTGAGCTGTTCCTCTGATATACTGGTTCCTGATCCGGTCCTTCTCCATCACTCCCAAAAAAAGCTTTCAACACTCCCAGACTATGATGCTGGGACTGATGTGTCTACTGGTATTCCCACCTCTTTTAAGGATCATCATCATCCATCTGTCCATTCATCCACATTAGACACATGATGAGTCTTGGCCTGGTGGCTTGATCAGGCATGTTTGTATTTTAGATGTTCATTGATTAGTACCTTCACTATGACAGAGGTCATCGTTATCATTACAATTTGACCTTTTATAATACAATTACTATTCTGTTATCCTGGTCATGATGTGTGCAGTAGATTGGGTCTTATTCTGTGGACACATCCTCCATTGCACGGCTGTCCGTCTTGGGAGAGAGATCCTCCTCTGGTGCTCTCCCTGAGGTTTCTTCCTATTTTTCTCCCTGTTAACGGGTTTTTAAGGACGTCGTTCCTTATCTGATGTGAGGGTCTATGAACAGGATGTTGTGTTCATGTAAAGTCTACTGAGGGACATTGTCAGTTGGTGATAATGGGCTCGACAAATTGACTTGACTAATACAAATCATAGCATCTTCCAGCTCTACCTCTGGTGTTGTTGTCAGTGATGCTGTTTCCAAACGACACAGCATAGCTGGTCTCACCACCATCTTGTAAACCTTCACTTCCCCTCTTGCTGGTACCCTTCTGTCACACATCAACCCTGGCACTCTTCACCCGCTCCACCCTGCCTGCAGTCTCTTCTTCACCTCTCTTCCACACTCCCCATCACTTTTAACAGTTGACCCCAAGCACTTAAACTCATCCACCCTCAACTACCGATTGCATCCTCACCATTCTGCTGCCCTCCCTCTTTCACCTGTACGTCAAGACAAAACTTAGCTAAAACCACTGAGACAACCATCATGATCATTTAATAGGACAACAAAAGTCTCAAATGAAAGCCTGTTGATATGACACGGTGACGATTCAGCCTGTCAGCCCACTGATGGCCGTGCATTTACAACAGTACAGATGCGTCCATGGTGACATTTCCGTCAAACATCCCAAGTCGTGCTTTGGCGGTGATGCATTTCACGTCACCCGGCACCAGTTGGGCCACCAGAGAGGTGAGGCTCAACGAACACTCAGGTATTCAGGTGCTGTGGCAGACGGGCCGGTGTGGGGATCCGAAATGACTCCTTGGAAGTGTATGCCAAATAGAGAGTGCTGCTGGAGCCTGCCAGGAGCATTGCATAATTCATAACTCTAACAAATCCATAAGAATGACTTTGACATTGCATCATTCACTTTAAGAGCAGCCAGTGTCAAAACCCAAAAAACAAATCCAGTCCATTTAGCCTGATCTGAGTCTGTGTTCTGACTCCCATACGCACCATCAGAACCACAATCCTCAGCCTTCACATTCCTCCTCTCTGTACATTCTTTGAGGCTTGATTTTTCATCATGCATCCACAGAATGAAAATTACATCCGTGTGTGTGTGTGTGTGTGCGTGCGTGCGTGCGTGCGTGCGTGTGTGTGTGTGTGGTAAGCATGTGTGATGTGTATGAGTGTATTCCCTGTGTTTGTTGCTGCATGTTGTCAAGGTAGGCTTATGGTGAGCTTTAGGTTGGGTTCTTTGCAGTGCACAGTGGATTCCCTAAGGGGCCACGATGGTGTTAACGGTGACGAGTCTAAAAAGAGGAAAAGCGATGCTGTGCTTTGTTGCAGGGCGACACAAGGGGCCAACGCAGCCGCCTTTGATCATCATGGAGATGGCGATGCTGAGAGTGACAGGGCAAGCAGAGCGACGGAGACGGATCCTCCGGGGATTCATTATCCCGTTTAGTAAGCCTAATGAGAGATGGGGTGTTGCACCTCCGCCAACAGCTGGCCTTGTTTAAAACAGGTACACAACCAGAGAGCACACACACACACACACACACACACACACACACACACTAAGGTACACAACCAGAGAGAGCACACACACACACACACACACACACACTAAGGTACACAACCAGAGAGAGCACATACACACACACACACACACACAGGTACACAACCAGAGAGCACTCTCACACACACACACACAAAACACCGCCTCCTCTCCTGCCAGAGTCCACCATACCAACATCAAATGGTGAAGCTGTTCTCCACGAGTCTCAACACATCACGTCTCCCACCTACAACACAGATGTTCACGAGACAAAGTTCACTATCATTCCTCCCATGGGTGGGTTTGATCTGAGCACACGAGCACTTCATGTGGAAATGTTCTTTTTAATTATAGACCCCCGCCACGTGTCTCACCTATAGGTAATAGCTGCGGTTGCTGTGTGCTAAGAGTCAGTGACTCTTTGCACACAGCATAGTGATGCTGCCACTAGTTTGACACTCATTATTCACAGATATCTAATAATCTCACACTCCAGGGATCTGAGGCAGAGTACTACTCCATTTGAGCTGAGACCTCACATGTGCACTCCCCCCACACACAGCCCGCCTTGGCTCCTCACTCTCTACCTCCCCGGAGCTTTGATGCCACCGTTGTGATCTTGTTGTTTTGGTTCCGTCATCTCATCATAATGATGCCGTAATCTGCACAGTGAGTCGCAAAGACAGTTCTCAAACTCCTGTGGAGGTTTTGGGGATTTTTTTTCTTGCTCTTCCTTTCTTATCTTACTCGATGGGAATGTCTCTGCTGTTGTTGTGCTCTGTGTCTTCTGATTTCAATCTCAGTGCTGGTGCACTGCAGCTACACGGGACGAGCCACTCTGAAGCTAATGCTGCCAACATGGAGTGAGACTAGCATGCAAGGGAAAGCGTCTGAGAGGAGGTAAACCATTGTTTTCATGAGGTTTGGTTTCAGACAGGGTTTTCCCAAGAATGGCAACACTGACTGTCCTGGTGATTAAACAAGAAGTAAAAAGATCAGGATTGGGGGAAAAATCACCCCTACTTTGGGCCAATGAAATATGAGGGGAGCGTAATGATGACATGTGGGAGTAACCAACTAAGCTCTCTGGGTAGACCTGTGAGAAGTTGGGTTAATATGTTTGACTACAAAACTAACTCCTTCAGTCCAACCGCCCAATAACCATCCTCTACATCTGCACCCCTTTAGATCCTCTAGACATGGATGCCAACGTCACCATCATCTTCATCTTCACCCCTTTAGATCCTCTAGAGATGGATGCCAACGTCACCGTCCTCTACATCTGCATCCCTTTAGATCCTCTAGACATGGATGCCAACGTCACCATCCTCTTCATCTTCACCCCTTTAGATCCTCTAGACATGGATGCCAACGTCACCATCATCTTCATCTTCACCACTTTAGATCCTCTAGACATGGATGCCAACGTCACCGTCCTCTACATCTGCATCCCTTTAGATCCTCTAGACATGGATGCCAACGTCACCGTCCTCTACATCTGCATCCCTTTAGATCCTCTAGACATGGATGCCAACGTCACCGTCCTCTACATCTGCATCCCTTTAGATCCTCTAGACATGGATGCCAACGTCACCGTCCTCTTCATCTGCACCCCTTTAGATCCTCTAGACATAGATGCCAACGTCACCGTCCTCTACAGCTACACCCCTCTAGATCATTCTATATCAGTGTAAGTAAATAGAGACAGACTAAAGATGACCATTTACTCAGTTAACGAGGACTAGGCCTCAGACTGTCCTTTTTTCCATCTATGTTTTCTTACCCTGACAAATTTTCCACTGACTCCCCTTGTCTGAGTCGGCTGTTGGTGGAGGCATCGCCTTATGCAGAGAGAGATGCCCTCAATGTCAGCCAGCCAGTCAATACGACTCATCAGTTCTGTGCTCTTGCCGAGCAGCCCGATGCTTGCTGCTTACTAAGAATCACTCGGCATCAAATAGACCAGACGTGTACCAGCGGTGCCAGCCTCGCATACAAATCGTCCATCCCTCCGTACCTAAACCGCAACCTGCTGCACACGTGGTCGTCCTTGGAGACTGTGACATGTGGATTATGTTTGGGTGAGTACTATAATCTGCCAAGGACTGGATCACCAAGGTGATAAAGCACTATATCAGAACAAGCCCATTTACTATACGGCGCTCTCGGGTATTCGTGCATTTCTTTTTGAGGCCTTATTCCATTTCATCACAAGCATTGGTAGATTTCTAACTTCAAGCTGTCCAAGGCATCCTTGGGAATAAAGCGTGTTAGTTGCTGACTGAGACCGAGTATGCCTTTTTCCTAATAGAGGAAGTAAGATTAAGAGGGACCCTACGGGGGGCCAAAGCCACAACACGGGAAACGTTGTCGAGTCTCATTTAAAAGCCCTACACAGAATCTTCAACCCTTGTAATTCATGAACGTCGTTGTTTTTCATCTGCTCCCTCCTCTCAGTAAAGCAGGCGGTTAATAAGTGAAATGGCTTCATTAATATGTTTACCCCGCCAAGCTTTGTCTGCAGTCCTCAGATGTCGACAACGCTTTGGTTAGAACAAACGGGATGTTATTCTGGATGGTGGCCGGTGTGTCGGGTAGCTGCAGTATCAGCAGTGCTGCATGCAATCCTCCACAGCAGCGTCATTACCGGGGATTACACGCAACATGAGAATGTCATCAGGCCAAGAACAGGCCTCTCGCAAGCAGCGAGGAAGGCGCTCGCACATCGAGCCCCATCCAGGGGTGAAATGAACACATCTAATTGACTCCGGACTGGAGCACACAGACGAGGAACATGTCCCGACACACGTCCCGCATGAGTACCCCGCTAAAGAAAGCAGTGTCACTGACACGCAAAAGAAAGGAATTGTGGGGGAAAGTGTGTGTGTGTGTGTGTGTGTGTGTGTGTGGCGGGTTTAAGGATCATGCTGATGCCATGTGGACATTAAGCCCACCAACCCTCCACTTGGTCTCTGAGAATGTTCAGGCCCGACACAGTAATGCGCAGCTCTCCAGAGGCAGGAGGCAGCGACACAGTGTGAAAGTCAAAGGCGGGTTTGGTCTGAGGCCGCCGGTGGAGGGGCCTAATTGCTCCTTCACCGTTAGTCATCGACTATTCATGTGCAATTAGTGGGTGATTCAGCGAACGGGCCGCGTTGTGTGCGTGGGCCGATATGCATGCGTGAGAGCACACCAGCTCCAGGGACTGAAGTTTGATGTGCATTCTTTATTGTGTCCCCCGGCAGATCGCACCACTCTGCTGGAAGCCGGGAGCTGGAGTGGCATGACGTCTGAATCAACCTCAGCTGTGCATTGGGAACAGCTGGTGACCAGTGGGATGGCGACGTTTTCCAAAGCCCCGAGCATGCCGGAAGGCCAAGAAATTCACATTAATATAATTTTCAAGCATATATGATAACAATAAATGGAGACTTTTGTTCTTGCAGTGCCTTCATAAGAGGCCTGGGAGGTGAGGAGGACAAAATGGTTCTACAAGAACAGGCAAAAGAAGAAGAGACAGGTTTGTTTTCCAGCTCACGGTAAGTCTCCATGCTGACTGAGCTGGAGCATTAAGGATTAAGGCCGGATGGCCTTCCTGACACCTTGTGGTGGGTTCAAATGTGCAGCATCTACCACTGAGCTACCTCGGGGCCTCCAGGTAAAATAATTGTTTTACATGCCCAAGGCAAGTACATGTATTCTCTGTTTTTAGCCCTTCCTATTATATAGGGAGAACAGTTAGGGGCTCCATGCCTTGTTCAAGGACACCTTGATATGGTTTCTGAAGGGGCTGGTGATCAAACCACCAATCTCTGATTACAAGAAAACCACCCCACCTGAACTGTGCTTCCCCATAGGATACTGCATGCCTCACGTTTACCCAGAATGGGGCATTAAGGCCGGATGCCCTTCCTGATGCTCCACAGTGGGATTGAACCCGTGACACCTGATTTGGAGGTACATGACTCAACCATTGAGCTTCCCCGGCCCCTGGGTTAAAACGGGATGGGGATCCGACTGTAAAACGCTCTTACAGCCAAATTCTTATTTTCCAGTTGATAATAGAATCTGCATACGATAGGTTCGTGTG
>OMLC01103202.1:14179-34114 GCA_900302585.1 Regalecus glesne | reverse complement strand
GTTGAGAAGAGGTGAGGATACAGAAGTGGGTAGAGTCTTAACAATGGAAGTGGCAGGAAAGCGAGGGAGGGGACGACCAGCGAGGGGATGGAAGGATGTGGTTGAGAATGACATGAGGGTGATGGGGTTGGAGAAGGGGATGGCAAGCGATAGAGAGACTTGGAGGAGACAAATCCATGGACCGGTCAACCCCCGCTAGCGGGGAAAACGGCCGGAATACAAATCCTGTTTGTTGTTGTTTGTTGTGTTACCTAAGTGACCTCTTCAGATTTAACTGACTGCAGGTATCCCTGCCCTTGTAAACAATCCTTTGGCATAACAGTCGACGTCTTACCAAGCTGTGATTGCAAACATTCCCCAATTCTTTGTGAATGGTGCTCATTGCCACTAAATGTGCAGTTGATCACCCAACCTACATATGAACCCAGCCTATTGTTGTGTGGTATCAATGTACTGGTTATAAGGGGAGGGATGCTCAGACTGAAGATGTCACCTGTTTGAGTGACGAAACGTTTCTGAATAAACTTCTGATCCAGTTGAACCGATTCACCTCTTTTTGTAATTTCCATACCTGGATTATTGAGCATGCATCAAGACATCTCCAGTTATATGTATTAATTTCACCCACCTTCTATTGAACATCTGTTTCTGCCTTTGTATAATGTAGATCCAAACACTGATTCTCCTCTCTAGTTTCTCAACAGCATTCAGAATGTTAGAAAGACCAGTTCTGTGCCACCAGAAGAGCAGGTAAGGTGTAGACGAGTCCTGATGAAAACATTTCCAAAAGGTGTATTTTTTTATTTGTGAAAGTGTAGATAAAATCTATTGTTTACAGGTTGAAGGCTTTCAAACACTCCCTGATAAACATGCTCACTCTCGAGACTGTTTCTCCTTTGGAATGATGGTGGAGACCCTGATCCTTCACCTGAATGGCTATGGTTAGTGCAGTTTGTTGGGTTCTTAATGTCCAGATGTGATTTCCCCATATTATTGTTTTACAGAATCACTGTTTAGCTTTTTCTTTGTGCTTTAACATCTTTAGTTCATTTTGGTGTTCAAGGAGAATGACACCAATAACCGTTCATGTCACTTCTAGAAGCCTTATTTTCACTATGCATTTGCACTATGCCACTGCCCAAAAACATTCCTGGAGAAGAACATAGGGATTGTGTTATGGTGATTATTTCCCAATTCCAAAGTCAATTAATGATGATGATAATAATGATGATAATAGTTCGCTTATCTATCCTGCAAGGGGAAATTTGCTATTCTCTGCATTTGACACATCCTATATTGTATAGGAGCAGTGAGCACCCACCATGTGGCGGTCGGGGAGGCGTTAGGAGTTCAGTGTCCTGCTCAAGGACACCACGATATACTTTCTGCAGGACTGAGGATTAAACTTGCAACCTTCTGATTGCTAGACGACTGCTCTACCCACTGAGCTATGCCATCGCGATAAATATCAAAGTATAATTTTCTTACTTAACCACATCTGTGGAAATAATCCCTTTCCTTTGCTATACTCTTTCTGGCAATGGCTTGAAAAGAAATGTATGTTTATTTGTTTTTTTGCTATGCTATTAAAGGGGAAAGAAGTGCCTTGGTAGTCTTTGTGACATTGATGTAAAAGATGATGCCAAAATTTTAAAAGTTCCCTGGTCCCACTTTAAATAGAAAATCTAAAATCAGTGAAAAGTTGTGGTGCTTTTCTTAGGTTGTGTTGTGTCAAGATTATTTGATGCAGATATAGAAATCAGCCTTGTCAAGTTTTGATAATTTAGATAGGTCTGGAAACTCCACGTGGACTTTGGTGCTTGCCAAACCAGTCTAAACAGTTTTCCAGACTTAAGACTGTAAGTGTGATTTGTTTCTTGTGTGAAATCAAGGTCTAAAGAATAGTCACTGGCAGGATGTTTGATTGTTTGTTTTCTTCTTTACATACATATGGTTTCCAGCCCATGTGGTCAAGATTGGGCTTGACTTTTATCATCCTAGCAAATTCTCTGATCTGATATTTAGCCATACTAATCTACCCTGGTCAATATGCATTTTAACTTTTTTACGTAATTAGTAAACGCATGAGGGGCGACTAAGCTCAGTGAGTAGAGCAGTCGCCTGGCGATCGGAAGGTTGCAAGTTCGATCCTCAAAACTGCAGAGAAGCGTGTTGAAGTGTCCTTGAGCAAGACACTGATCCCTTAACTGCTCTCCCCTATGATAGACTGGTGACATATACAGGGTATGCCCTGCCTTTCGCCCAATGAGAACTGAGATAGGCTCCAGTTCCCCCGCGACCGGATTTCGGATAAGAGATTTATGATGGATGGATGGATGGATGGAGTAAACATATGAGTTATCCCCTGTCAAAGGTGTCTCCTTTCCTTTGAACACTGGGATGACTCAATGACCCAACTTTGGATAAGCAGCTAATAATGGATGGATGGATGAGAGTCTGTTTTACGTGTCACAATTAATCCCCACGTTGTTAGTGTGGACACAGACTTAGATGGAGTTTGGGGGATTAAGGCTGGAGGCCCTTCCTCACACCTCATGTTGGGTTTGAATCTGCTGCCACTGGCTCTTCAGTTCCTGAAGCACATGCTTTACCACTAAGCTGGATGAATATGAGTTACAATTATATATCCTGGTTTTTGTCACTGTAAAACTCTTTATCTCATTTGGCTAATTAGCAAGTCACAACTGAAAAATACATTTTGCTGTGAACACAATGCATTATGTATTCATAATATAATTATTTGGACTTAAATAAAAAAAAGTTCTCTCTGTGTTTGTGTGAAACAAATCATACCAATGGATTGTTACAATTATCTTGGATTTTTTTTAAGAGTAACATGTAAAATGGTTATAACCTGTATATAAAGTATGATTTCAATGACAGGCTGTACAGAAGTAAAGTATTCAATATCATAATATAGTATTTTTTCCTCAACCTTTTTTCTTCCCCCATTTCTCTTTATCTAGTGTCTGAGGAGTTATCTGATGGTCTGAAAAGGACTCTACGGGCTGGTTTGATGAACCCTGATCCCCTGTCTCGGCCTGCCTTGAGGTCCCTGTTGACCCATGACTTCTTCAGGTTGGACTAGTCATGTGAACTGTCATCACTTGACTTTTGGTATCTATTAAAATGAGGAGCGTTTCAAACCTTTACATTTTTCATATGATTAGGAATGATTTTCTGGATGTAGTGAATTTCCTTAAGAGCCAGACCCTGAAGACAGAAGAAGAGAAGAATGAATTTTTTAAGTAAGTCTCTCCCAAACTCGTCTATATGTTCTCTCTGATGTTTCTTGAACAATGAGAGAAGCATAAAAACGTTGTACATGTCACCAAGAAACCAGAAGATGGCTCAATCTATTGATTGTGTTTGTGTGCATGTCTGTGTCTATGTAGATTTCTGCTAGACCGAGTTCAGAGCCTTCCTGAGGAACTGATCGCTTTGCGCCTTGTTCCCAAACTCCTCAACCCTCTGGTATTTGCTGAACCCATGGCTGTCAAAAGCTTCCTGCCTCATCTCCTAAAGCCAAAGAATGGTAAGATAATTATTTTGTAAAAACCCTTTCCAGAGACTTTAATTCAGGCAACAATCATTTGGAGAACACCTTGACTGCAAGAAACGAATAAACAACCTGTTTCCACAGAATACAAGGATATTTTGCAGGGATAATTGCACCAGTGTTATTTAGTTGAATAAGCCTTTAAAGAAGCCCCCAACAGTTTAAGACAATCCATCTTTAAGACCAACTCTGACTTACTTTTTTTTAATACTCTGTCGTTCTGATATTACTGTTTGTTTATTCTTGTTGCTTTTATCAGTTTTCTAACTGTGTGCTTTTCCCACTGCTTTCTTACTATTTTTTCATACTATTTTGTAAAACCTCAAATTACAAACTAGCTATGCTTTTTTAAGGTGCTATTTAATTATTTCACACAGTCAGTTTGTACCAAATCAGTTTTATAGCAGTCTTAACTTTAAAAGAGCCAAAGATTAGTGGTCAAAAAGAATTATCGAGTCAAAGCTTGCTGTGACAGCTAATCCTTTTCACATTTTGTTTTACTGTATTATGTGTTGGCAGATAACAGTAATGGAGGTGGCAGTGAAGAATGGCTGCTTTCGGTGCCCCTTTACAGGAAACATGTGGTTCCTCAGCTTCTGAAGCTCTTTAAGATTAATGAGGAACACGTCAGAATTGTTTTGCTGGCTCACATCCATATCTATGCTGAGTACTTTTCCTATGATGAACTCAAGAACCAGATTCTACCTCAGGTGAGAGCTCTATTGGGGTCTGTCCTTAAAACATTTTAAACCTTTATTTTTAATTTTTTTATATAAAAAAAATTCATATATTTTTTTTTATATTAAATGATGAGTTGTCCAGGGCTTCCCCCACCTTTCAGCAAATGAGCACTGGGATAGGATCCAGCATAACTCTGCCACCCAACTTTAGATAAGTGGTCGACAATGGATGGGTGGAATTCTAGGAAGGAAGGCATTAAATTTGTTCATTGGAAGAACAAATGAGTGCATATCTTTTTGTTGTTGTTAAGGAAACGAAGAAAACAGAAAGCCACTTTATTAGTCAATGTATTCTTACAATTGAATTGGTCCTCTGCATTTAACCCATCCTACTCTACAGGAGCAGTGGACAGCCAAAGCACCCAGGGAGAAGTAAGGGGTTCAGTGTCTCACTCAAGGACACTTCTACATGGTTTAAAGAAAAAAAGATTCCCTTATCAGTCCCGCAAGGAGAAATGTGTATTTCTCTGCATTTTGACCCATCTTACTGTATAGGAACAGTGAGCTGCCAATATATGGGGAGCAGTTAGGGGTTAAGTGTCTTGCTCAAGGACACCTCGACACGCTTTCTGCAGGGATCGAATCTGTAACCCACTGATTGCCAAACGGCTTCTCTACCCACTGAACTATGCCACCTCCTTACATATTGTGTTTGTGTAAAGGCCACTGAGGCAGATTTTTTTTATTTGTGATAAAGGGCTATACCAGTGTTTTTCAACCTTTTTTGAGGCAAGGTACACATTTTACACATGAAACATTTACAATGACAATTCAGTGTCACTTTATGTATACTCACTCAGTATGAAACCTGGACCTGTTTAGATGAACACAAAGCTGATATCCTGGCAGGAACTGAAGAAAGGCACACACACGAAGCTCTTCCTCAACACCAGTCAAGCCTTCGGTGGAGGTTGTGGTGAAATAGAATGACAATTTGTCCCCAAGAGTTTTCAAATGTTTACTTATTATCTCACACAGTACAGCAGTGTTGACGTCTCCCTGCCGTTTCTGTGTGAGTGGGAACATGTCAAGGTTGGCACTTGCCAGAGGCACAACTTTGAATGGAATCCATTCATTTTATCTGTGCTTGTGAGCAGGTTTTCATTTCGGCCTTGCATTCGTGTGTTCAGTTTATTTAGATGGTGAAATATATCTGCCATGTATGCCAGCCTTGCACACCACTCATCACTTGCAAGCAGCTTTGCATAGATCACACTTTTCTAAAAACACGTTTAGTTCCTCCCACAGCTCGTACTCACGGGCCATCACTTTGTTGCGCGACAACCATTGGACCTCCATATAGAGCAATTAGGCGTTATGTTCCGCTCCAATTCCCTCACATAAAGATGCAAAACTGCAGCTTTTCAGGGGTCTTATCTTTACAAAGTTTACCATGCGCACGACATCACCCAAAACATGAGCTAGGTCTTCACAAAAAGAGTTGAATCGGTTCAACTGGATCAGAAGTTTATTCCGATACGTTTCATCACTCAGACAGGTGACATCTTCAGTCTGAGCTGACTGCAAGCACCCCCCCCTTACAAACGGTACATTGATACCACACAACAATAGGCTGGGTTCAAATGAGAGTTGGGGGATCAACTGCACATTCAGTGGCAATGAGCACCATTCACAAAAGATTGGGGAATACTTCCAATCACGGCATTGAAGACGACAGATGTACTCTCAGGCCACCACCCCTATTCAACGATGGTCGTTCCCTCTTAACATAAATGGCCTCCTTCACCCCCCTTTCAAACCAGCGTTCCTGCCTATCAAGGATGTGAACATCATCATCCTTGAATGAGTGGCTACTAGCCTTTAGATGAGTCTTAATGTTCATTTTGCTACTAGTGCTTTCCATTTGACTTGATCTACCTTCATAGTTTTATTTTTGTTATTAACAAGAAGGTTGTTGTAAGCTAATTTGCACAGAATATTGATTAATATTCACATTCAAATAAAATGTAAATACAATGTATATTGTCTAGGTTCTGAAGAAATATTGCCGTGGAAATAGTAGTTTTTCATTTAGAGGAACTAAAACGTTCTTAAAAGTCATAGAATTTCTACTTTAAAAGTGGGCAGTTTATTTGGAGATTGTTTTTCATGTTCCCATAAAATATGGATGAATTTACTAGTATGCTATGGGGACTATTGGGCCAAATTTATAAATGGGGAAGGAGTTAAGATTGATATCCCTTTATTCCATGTTTTTTTACTGCAGATCTTGCTGGGGATGAGAGATACAAATGATACTCTGGTTGCCATGACACTGCAGAGCCTAGCAGTGTTGGTACCCTTGCTAGGGGCCCAGGTAGTGGTGGGTGGAGAAAGAACCAAGGTCTTCAAGCGCACCACACCCAACTTCATCAAATCTACAGAGGTCACTCCAGAGAGTAAGGCACACAATCAGACGTACTTTGTTGATATGATACTTTCTATTTGTGGCTGGTAAATGAGCCCACTTACCATTTTTGTGTTTATTAATGACATAGTGGTTGGCTCAAGCTGTGGAAGTCTTTTGACTGGTGAGTTACTGGATGAAGGTAATATAGATGAGGAAAATAATTAGAGGTGAATAAAACTGATCAATTGGCGCTATTTGGAAGCCAGGAGCAGAAAGCGTTGTCTGTTCTGGGAAGCTCTTATACATATCTACTGGTGTCTGAAGTACTATGTGAAGAAGGGTGTTGATGCAAGAGATTAATATAAAATGCAAAACACACTGTTCTTTGGATAATGTTATTGTACATTCAAGATTACCTGATTCAAGATATTTATTGTCACTCCAATTGTACGTGAAATTCTCTGGCTGGGAGGCCCAATTGCAGAATCACATAAGAGATAATAAAGTTTGCATGTATGTGTGCATGTGTGTTGTGTGCACGTGTGTGTAAGAAGGTATATAATCCATTAATTAAAGTTATTTCTTTTAGTCTCGGTTACAGTGGGGAAAATAAGTTTTTCAACCCCTGCTGATTTTGGGACTTTGTCCCCTTACAAATAAATAAATGGTCTATACTTTTCATGGTAGGTTCATCTTAAAAGTGAGAGATAGGATAGTAAAAAAATATCCCGGAAAATCACAGTATATGAATTTTTAAGATTTATTTGTGTTTTATTGAGGAAAACAAGTATTTAACCTCCTAGCAAAACATGACTCATTACTTGGTGGAAAAAACCTTTGTTGGCAAGCATAGCGGTCAAATATTTCTTGTAGTTGGCCAATAGATTTGTGCAAACCCCAGGATGTATTTTGGCCCACTCCTGTTTGCAGATCCGCTCCAAATGCTTAAGGTTTGTAGGTTGTCACCTAGCAATTCGAGGCTTCAGCTCCCTCCACAAATTCTTTATAGGATTAAGGTCTGGAGACGGACTAGACCACTCGATGACCTTAATGTGCGTCTTCCTTTGTTGTCTTTACCATATGGTTCGGGGCATTGTCATGATGGAACACCCATCCTTGAGCCATTTTCAGTGTCCTGGCTGAGGGAAGGAGGCTCTCACCCAATATTCCCCAGTACATGGCCCCATTCATCGTCCCCTTTATCCGTTGGCGTCGTCCTGTCCCCTTAGCAGAGAAACAGCCCCAAAGCATAATGTCATACTTGATGGTGGGGATGGTGGTCTTGGGGTCCAAGTCAGCTTCTTTCTTCCTCCAAACACGGCTATTCGAGTTTATACCAAAGAGCTCGATTTTAGTCTCATCTGACCACAGCACTTTCTCTCAAGCGTGCTCTGAATCATCCAGGTGCTCATTGGCAAACTTCAGTGCTACCAATGGTCATCTTGGTGACTGTGGTGCCAGCTGCCTTGAGATCATCAACAAGCTCCTGCCATGTAGTCCTGGGTTGTTCCCTCGCCTTTCTCATGATCAGGTTCACTCCACAAGGTGAGATTTTGTGTGGAGCCCCAAACTTAGGAATATTGATGGTCAATTGGTGTTTCTTCCATTTCCTGATTGTCACACCAACAGATGACTCCTCACCAAGCTGCTTACCAATGGTCTTATAGCCCATTCCAGTCTTTTGCAGGGCTACAATTTTGTCCTTGATGTCCTTAGACAATTCTTTGGTCTTGCCCATTGTGGAGAGGTTGGAATCTAACGAATTGATTGATTCTATGGACAGGTGTATTTTATACAGGTAATTAAAACTGATGAGTACTTAATGAGTCCTTAATTAGGGATGTTAAGTAAGAGAACTAAGCTGTGTGCCTTCTGGTTACATAACTGGTCTGCTGGAACAAGAATTCTTGCTGGTTTGTGGGGGTGATATACTTATTTTCTTAAGATGAACCTACCATGAAAAGTACAGAACATTAATTTCATTGTAAGGGGGCAAACTCACAAAATCAGCAGGGGTTAAAATACTTATTTTCCCCAGTGTATATAATAAGACGGGTCAAATGGAGAGAATTGCATGCCCCTTGTGGTACTGATAAGGGAACCTTTATTCATTTAGTTATTTAGTACTAATATCCACCCACTAGTGCTTCTTATATTTGATGATTGATTGTTATACCTGTTGCTTTATATGTGTGTGTGTGTGTATAAACAAACACAACAGAGTTTCCAGTCAAAGAATTCATCACGAGTGTACTTGTTCAAATGAAGTGACATTAAACATCTTCAATCTTGAATAATAATAAGCGGTCTGTTTTACATGTCATAATCATTTCCCACATTGTGGGAGGGACACAGGCATTGAAATGATAATCATGGTTCTAATTAAATTCTTGTAAAATTAATGAAAAAAGGAAATATAATCACCGGTAGATTTTCTCATGAGTCTTATGGAGAAGAGGACGTGTTCATTGATGTCTGACTGAAATGTCTGTGTACCGTATGAAGGCAGTCAACTGTGCTTCTCTACTAATTTTTGTTGACTCATCAATATGTAGAGCAAATAAACCTGCCAGTTTGAGTTTTTTGATCACTCGCTCAAACATTTCAGTTCCCATATTGTTAATCCTTCAACGTACTGTGTTGTTTGATAAGGGTATTGTTCTCAGTGTATCAGCTGATTTCCCCCCAGCTTGGTTTCAGCAAGCGCCACAGCAGCCGTTGAAATTAGATCTGCTATTTTAAAAGTGTTTTTTTACTGTGGCCACTAGCAACAATCATCATCATTATTATTATTATTGTTGTTGTTGTTATCTACTTTGTTAAATTCAAGATTCAATATGTTTTTTGTCTCTTTGGTTGTACAAGTAATATCATGTGAAATTCTTAGGCTGGGATATTACATTACAGAAACAGAAGATAAAGATACATAATAAAGGTATCCATGTATTTATAAATACAATTAGACAGTAAATATAAAGCAATTGGTATAACAGAATAAGGTATACAATAAGTAAAGGTAAGAGCAGAAATCAACCAATAAAGTATGAAAAAAATAATGGTGGAATTTATGAACATCAGTGAGAGATACTACACAGGTGGTAATCTTAGGATTAATACAGGTTGTAAAATTAGGGTTAATACTCTTGCCTGTGCGCCAGACCAAGGTAATAGGAAAAAGAACTGGAGTTAGTCCTCAGGCGCTAAAGCTGCTTACTGCTCCTGTACAATAGGATGAATAAATGGAGAAAACGCATTTAATTATATGTCTGTACAGTTACAAATGAATAAAGGTTTTTCTTCATAAAGTTGTAAACAATATTGCTTATAAGGGTGGGGGATTCCTTCAGTCAGCTTAGACTGAAGATGTCATCCGTAATGTCAGCAGACTCACAAAAATGGAACTTCATTGTCATTGTGCAAGCACAACAAAATTGCGAGCATGTCGGCCTCAAATGTGTACGGAAAAATAAAGACAAGAGAAGAGATAAGAAATATAAACTCAACAATTGAGTCCAAATAGTATATACAAAATACAAGCAATATAAAGTATGAAATAAAATAAAGTTAGCGATCAATACAACACATGAAATACAAAAACCACCAAAAATGCAGTAAAGGTGCAGCTGACAGATGAAGTGGCTGACAGTGACATGAGTATATTGTAAATGTGGGACGTGCACAATGGTGACAGCAGCTCAGTCTTATCATGCTAAGGAGATATCCAAGCTCATTACTGGCACAGCTTTTGGAAAGAAGCTGTTTATCAGTCTATTTGTGCCTGTGTAGATTGATCTGATGCCCCTAACTGATGAGAGGAGCTGAAACATGGTGTCCAGGTTGTGTAATGTCTTGTGATGTTATTAGCTCTCCTCACAGGTTGCTCAAGTGATGGCAGTGCAATGCCAACAATGTCCTGTAATGGAGGGTTTTTTTGTTAGCTTTGGTGGTGTACCAGGTGGTCTTGCAGTTTGTTAGACTGCTTTCTGTGGTGCATCTCTGAAATATGACAAGCTGCTATTAGGGATGTCTCTTCCCCCCTAACTCTAACCCTAACCCCCCGGCTTTCAGAAAATAATGGCATTCTTGTGTTTTACCCACCACTGGTGATATGATGTCAGCCCAGGTGAGGTCCTCTGGGATGGTGACTCCCAGGAACCTGAAACAGGGGACTCTCTCCATAGCCTCTCCTGATGTGGACAAGAGAGGATCTTTTTTTTTTTTTTAAAGAAATATTTGGCTCATATTAGCAATATTATCTTCTATCTCTATCTCTGTTCCTCAGCCTCACCTATACATTTAGTCGGGGAACCCCATCCCCAGATGGTACAACCCTCGAAAATTCTCGATCTCTTCCCCAAACCTGTCGGGACAGGAAATTTGGTCCTGGGAAACGTTGACTGTCTGCAAAGGAGCAGAGACAACCGTATGACCTACCCACTAGCATCGAAATCAAGTAAGACAATCAATGAATCATTAGTTTCTATATGAATGATTTTTTTCACTATTAGAATCTCCATGGATACACTGTTTTTGACCTTGTCTGTGGCACAATAAATGTCTCTTTGTGCATTAATAAAAGTTTCTCATAGCATAGCCTTGTCTGAAACCCAGCCCTCTTTTGTGACTTGTGTTTCAGCTGTCAACAGAGAAATGTCGCTACCTCTCAATGGGTTCAGCCAAAATAGGAAAGCACAATATAACCTAGAGCAGCCAGAGCGATTAGAGAGCCATGTAGAAGAATGGCCTGACTGGGGGGACCCTGAGGAGGGTGTTAAAGATGAAAGTAGACAGCCCGTTCAGATCCACATCCAGGGTTCAGAAAGAGCGGCTTCAGTTGGAAACAGACTGGCTTTCAATCCCCATGGTGCTGCAGAGGAGCCTTGGGATGACCTTGAGGAGACTGAGCCAACTTCAGAACACTCCCCTACTGCTCCCATACCTGACCCAGTCATTCTCACCCCACCTAACAAAGGGGGCATGGCTTCTTCACCTATCAATCCTATACCCGAACGACTAAGATCAGCTACATCCAAATCCCTCAAACTGAGCACAACTACGAGAGGCTGTGCTGTGAGTAAAGCCCCTTCTTCATGGGACAACAGGTGGGGTCAAGAAGAGGGAGGAATCGAGGAACCATTCAACCTTCTGTCAAACTCCATGCCAAAGCCCACAGTGCCACACAAGAACAGGGGGATGGGTGAGCTGGGGGAAGAATTCACTATTGAGGTGAAGAGGAAGCCAGAAAAAGACCCCGAGCTTGACTTATTTGCTGACATGGTACCGGACATCAAGCTGTCCTCTCCAGTTCTGCTGCTCCCATATATTCCTACAAAGCTCACTGAGACACTCCAAGCTGAATCTTCAGTAAATACTCTCTCCCTCACTGCCAAATTTGCAGCTGCAGAAATGACAGAGGTGAGTGGGTGTTTTGCTGCTTAGAGTTAAGTTGTGCAGCTACCTAGAAAAGTACAGTTGTTAGAAACACATTTTGCTGATGCTGTATGCTCAGAGGAGAAAGTATTGGCACTTACTTGTAATGAAATGGGTTAGTGCTGTAAATCAAGGGGTCAAGGGAAAAACAAACATCATATACAGTAAAAATTATGTGATTTGATTAAACAGGGGGGGTCTTTTATTGATGTTCAAATACACAATAACCTTTTGGAAAATAGTTTTCATAAATCACCCCTGAAATAGCATAAAGACCTCGTGAGTAGTGAAGTCATTCCCAACTGTAGGACTGAAGATCCATGTTGCTGGATCTTCAATTCGTTGGATCTTGCATTTCATTTTATGGCAGAGAAAAATCATGCAGCTATACAGACACATTTGTATATAACTTCTTCAAGGAATCCAACAGCTGGAAGAATTCTCAACAAATCAGGAGTGAAATAATCCTATTTTATACATACACACAGCCACACACACACATACGTATATATATATATATATGTGTGTGTGTGTGTGTGTGTGTGTGTATTGTGCTTGCCAAAAGCAGCTCAGCCAGCTCTTTAGACCAACTCGGTGTCTTTCAACCTCAATCTGGGGAAATGATTTATGATTGACAGATGATTTCTTGCAATTGTGGATCTCCCGTTGACTAGCCTCACCAACAAAAGTAGCTGATTAAAACTTTGAATGACCACTCGCCAATCAAAATTCATGCCAGCAAGACTGATGCCCAGCTGTGTCCTTCCAGACTCTGCAGGTGTTGGTGCACGGAGAGGGACCGGACGTGACACCAGTTAAAGTGCTGAACTGTGACACCATATTCCAGGTTTGTGAGTCTTTGTTTCAGCCTCTTATCGTTTTAGCTGTCTGAACAGATTCCCTCATTAGTGAGAGGTCCGTTTTATGAGTCACCATCAGTCCCATGTTGTGGGGATGGACACAGACTCAGATGGAGTTTAGGTGGTTATGGCCGGATATCCGTCCTGACTCCCCACAGTGGATTTGAACCCTTGGCCTCTGGCTCATCAGTTTCCAAAGCTACCACAGCCCCCTTGTTGTTTTTGTTCCATTACCGAGTGTCTCAAACTACGGGCTGTTACACAAAAGGTTTAATGAACCTTTCTCTGTTTGTTCCTCACCTGCCTGGAGCTGTTTAAGGGAAATCTGCTTCAAATTTCTTCCATTACCTCTTACTAGAAAAGCAAGAGAAATCAGACTGATGTTGGGATAGAGGCAGGAATTAAATACCAGAGGGTGCCTGGGGGTATTTGCATTTCTTTGTCCAAACACAGAGCATGGCAGTCAAATGAGGTTTGTTGAGTTTGGACATAAGCATGATTATGAATATGTTTACGCTCACATGAGACCAGGAGAATTATCCTTTAAGATGAGAAGACTATAAATTAGGTTCTAGCAAACGAACAATGGAAAAATAACTTGGGGGATCAAGATTATAGTGCAACTATAGATTTGCCCTGAAGTGTCCCCTCAGTAAGACTGGACAGGAGAAGCTTTTTTAATTGATCACTGTTCTATCCTTACACTTAAACCTAAGATTTCTGTACTCCATAGATTCCATTTTTCACGTCGTGATGTGCTGGGATTTGTTTTAACAGTCAAAGAGTTACATTTGGACAAACATGGCAAAAATCTTGGCAGCACAGTGCCTCATAGCAAGAAGGTCCTGGGTTCAAATCCCACCCCAGGTCTTTTCTCTGTGGAGTTTGCGTGTTCTCCTGATGTCTGTGTGGGTTTCCTCTGGGGGCTCTGGTTTCCTCCCACCATCATAAAGACATGCATGTTGAGATTAATACTCCTGTCTGTGCCCTTGAGCAAAGCAGTAGATAAAAGAACCCGAGTAGCTCCCTGGGTGCTGCAGCTGCTCACTGCTCCTATACAATGGGATGGGTTGGATGCAGAGAAGATGTTTTGTTGTATGTATGTACAGTGAAAAATGAATTAATCTTCTTCTAACATCTGCTGGTTGCTCTATTCTTTAGGTCAAGGAGAAGATCATAGATCAAGTCTACAGGAACCTGCCATACTCTCAGAGACCCAAGGCAGACACCGTAGCTCTGGGTATGAAATACACAACCCTGTTAAATACTACAGTTGAAACCACAAAATTACAATTGAATTCTAGTGGACGTTCTTTGGGATGAAAATAAAACCAACCAATTCCGAGTAATGAGCGGGAAGGCACAAATCTCCTCTCTATTAGGGAAACTATCTTTTCGAAAATTTTAATCAAATTCTTATCAAGTAGTCTGTTATTAATGAATGCTTGTTATTTCAGATCCAATTTTCATCTGGAGTAACAGATCAAATTATATTCATTTCTCAACCCTTTATAACACATCACCAGTAGTCCCCACATTTAGTGGGGGAGGTTACAGATTTGGATGGAGTTTGGGGGGATTAAGGCCAGATGCCCTTCCTGATGCCCTGTGATGGATTTGAACCCGCTGCCTCTGGCTTGTCTGTTCCCGAAGCGAGCGCACTAACCACTGAGCTACTGTGGCCCCAAATTCCATTCATTTCTAACATTCACAAGTCATTCTCTGTATATTTATGACTTTCATGCCATTTTGTGCCAAAAGTGAATGACACAGGCTGCTGGGCAAGAGTGCTTTGTGCGAATGAAGCTCAACCTTTTCTGTTTGTTTAGATGCCCTTTGTGTGTTTTAGTATCAAACTGACACAGGATTCAAATGTTTAAGAAGTGAAACAGACCTCTTGCACACACAAGCACTGAAGACAAACAAGAGAAAAGATGCCTGAAGATTCTGAAGATTGAATGCATTAACCTTTATTGTAAAAGTGCTACAAAGTCCTCCAATGTGTGTTAGAAACCAATGCAATAGTAATTATAATAAAAACGACAAATCCTACGGGGATCTGTTGTTCACCTGGCTGAGACACCGATCATGCATTCACAGCATCCTAAATCTGACCCACAGCCTTGTCCTTGAGCAAGACAACGATCCCCTAACTTTTCCCCAGGTGCTGCGGCTGCCCACAGCTCCTACACAATAGGATGGGTTGAATGTAGAGACGGCACTTGTAGGAATACAATGACCAGATGAAGTGGCTTTGCTGTCTCATGTGCAGCTCTGTCTCTTATCCCAGCTCTGTAAACACTGTCAGAGGCTATCATAATAATCTCTTAGGAGGTACAGATTAAGAAGAATTTTCTGCTTACTCTGCAGAGTGGCGGCCTGGCTCCACGGGACAGATTCTCTCTGACCTTGACGTGACCTCCCAGAAAGAAGGACGCTGGAAGAGACTCAATACCTTAGCTCACTACAATGTGAGTTCTACCTATTCTTTGTGTGTTGGGGTGAGGGGAGTTGACCCTCTGAGGGTCGCCTGCAGCCATCACTGATGCATAATGTCTCTATTGTAATCTATTTTCAAGACCCAAAGATTGTTTGATGCAAACCTTCTACGCACTTTTGTTGCTAATTGACTGCTTTAAAGAGACCGTGTCGGACTCCAGTGATGGGTTAATCAGTAGAGAGAAAGGTTCTGGCACCATGACACGTCCTAACGTATGTCAATGTATTGTAAAAACCCCCTCCAGTAGCATCATTGTTCTATTTACATTTAAAACTCATATTGTATATCTCTTCTTTCATAAAGCAGTTATTTTCACACCTTTATTTGCTAACCTGTACAGCACTTGACCATTAAGAATTATGAATTATATGATATATATAAATATATATGTGTGTGTGTGTGTGTGTTTTTCAGGTTCGTGACAATGCCACATTAGTTCTGTCCAAAGTTCTACACACACAGCAGTCATTCCACCAGAACCAAGACAACCATGAAGAGAGTATGTATACACACAGCATGGCAACTGCTTGGTCAAAGCCAACAGCATGTTTAATAAACACACACAACCCTTGTCTGTTCAGGAGGTAGGGTGGATTGTCTAGTAATCGAAAGCTCACTGGTTCGATCCCCGGTTCCTTCAGAAAGGGTATTGAGGTGTCCTTTTGAATAATATGCTGGACCCCTGACTGCTATCCGGGCACTACAACTTGCCTGCTGCTCCTATATAATAGGATGGACTAAATACAGAGGACACATTTTGTTGTAAGAATGCAATGACCAAATGAATTGGGTTCCCTCTCCCTCTCCTCCATCCAATAGGAAACGCCCTTCTGGAGGATGATAATACCTTTCACCTGGTACGACCAGCTGATGAGATGGATGAAGTCAAGTCCAAGAGGGGCAGTATGAAGGACAAGGCTATGACCAAAGCTATCACTGAGATCTACCTTACCAGGCTGCTCTCTGTTAAGGTATGAGAGATGCCATATCAGAGACAACATATGACCATGTATGCAATAGTGGTGTATGTAATAAAGGCTAATGGTATGAGCAAAGCTATAAACTGAAAATATTTCGGGTTCAGAGGTTGTATGTAGTCAACTTCAACACATGCTTTTGCTTATATTGACCGTCGGATGTGTGTGTGTGTGTGCCTATGTTTTACAGGGGACACTGCAGCAGTTTGTGGATGATTTCTTCCATAGCGTTCTTTGCTCGAGTGCGGTGGTCCCACCGGCTGTCAAGTACTTTTTTGACTTCCTGGACGAACAAGCCCTGAGACATGATAATGTGGACGAAGAGACTCTGCATATCTGGAAAACAAACAGGTCAGACACATGCACTAGAAACTCATTGCATGGGAGGCACTTAAATTCCTACCTGTTAAGGAGAGAGGTCAAGATTAGTCCAATAATGACAACCTCCTTCAGAGGGACCGTGCATATCAATGAACATCTTGAATGTAAATATGCCAGATTTACATTTAAGATCTTTTTCTGCAGTCCCAAGCAGTTAGAGGTTCAGTGTCTCCCCCGAGGACACTTTGACATGCTCTATGAAGGAACCGGGGATCAAACCACTGATCTTCTGATTACTAGTCGACGGCCATACCTCCTGAGCTATGCTGCCCCTCGACAGCTCCGCTTTTACATTTTCCCTCAACAAAGTGTAACAGATCATGCCATTTCTTCTCTGGCCATGAGCGGATGAATGCCAACTCAGCCAAATAATGTTTCTCTTCAAACTCTGTCATATGTTTTATACATGGAAATCAACCTAGCTAAATCTGCACTGCAAGCCTATTAGAATCCAAAGTCAGTTACCGTGACAAGACAGAAGGTGTAAGAAAGGAGACGGGATACAGAAGAGAGTTTGATAAGGAGAATAAAGAAGACAGATATGAAGAGAAGTTTGAAAATGAGGACGATGACAGGGCTGGAAATAAATGAGTGTGCAAGAGCGAGTCGGGGAGAGACTGTCAGCATAAACATTTTCTCCCTTCTCCAATATCATAACTACACTTTCAGAAATGGCCCTGACCTGAGCCTTTCCGTCATCCAACACACACACACACCGACACAGACCATGAAATATTCATTTGTGGTAGTAAATTATTTATTAGGGTTAGGTTCGAGGCAGGTAGAGGGGACGTCCCTTTGGAGCAGGGCTGTGAAAATATATCAGGTAGACATGGGAGCATACGGAAAGAGTAATGAACAGCTTCAATAGCTTTGTCGACATGGCAGGCTGGTTTTGGGGCTCTGTGATATTACCATAGCAGGATAAACACATCTGCTGATAACATTAATGATAGACCTGTCGGATTATCCAGCATTGACAGGACTTGTTGTCGTTAGTGCTGGCTCTGTCCGTCTATCAATGCAGATCCATTATGAATGTTATTATCTGCAACCGTGTTAATCACGCTAGGCTTACATCACAGAGTATAAAGAGCAGTCTGCCGTGTTTGAACCTTTGCAGGGTTTATAACCAGTCCATCCATTAAAATGCTCCAAGGTTTAGTCGCTCATTAAATTTAGATACGAAGCCACAATGAATAATAGTACTGGTGATATGAATAATGGACATAATTGCAAAACAGTGTTTTTGGTTGTTATTTTTTTTAGTTTTTTTTACTGGCTGTCATGGATATATGTAGTCTAAGTTGAACTCTTGTAGTATTCTTTCGTGCTTTGTTTATGCTTATGAGTGTATTCTTTATGGGAACCCAGTGTGTGTGTGTGTGTGTGTCTGTCTTTCTGTGTGCATCGATAATAAGTAAATAATTAGAAGTTTATTCATATTTTTTAAAAGACATAATTAAAAGCACTTAACATACAATAATTAAGAATAAGAGTCAACAGATATCATCAATAAAATGAAGATTAAACATGACGCATAAAGAAACTGACCAAGCTGAAAACCAACCACAACAGATCTATAATAAGCCTTGGCTAAAAACACGGGATTTGAGAGGCCACATAAAACAGTCCAAAGACTCCAGAAAACTTGTGGATTTGAGAAGATTGTTCCAGAGATTCAGGGCAGAAATTCCAAAGGTGCAGCCCCCCCCTTTTGTTTTGTAATTGGAGTGGGGGATTATTACAAGACCAAAGTTCGAGGATCAGAGTGGTCGGGGATTGGAATAGTGAGTGAGGAGATAAAAATCTTTTAACTGGGGACGAGGTCATGGAGGGCTTTAAATGTAATTAACAAGATTTTGTAGGTTATTCTGAATTTTACAAGAAGCCAATGGAAAGATGAAAGAACAGGCGTAATGTGGAACCTACAGTTAGTTCTAAATAATCTAGCAGCTACATTTTGAACCAACTAAAAGATTTAAGATAGCTGGCCTCAAATTATAGTCATCTACAGGAGCAGCTCAATGTATTAATTAATATTTGAAGAGCCTTAAAAGAAAAAAAATAATTCTGATTTCAGTAATATTCATTCACTGAGAAAAAACAGGATTGGACAAGCTTAGTAACATGGTGTTCAAAAGACACGTTCTGGTCAAAGATGTAACCAAGATTTTTAGTGGTAGGTTTGATGTTTTTATGAAGTGGACCAATAAACTCATCAACCACAATGGCAAAGTTCTCAGGACCAATTAAGATAACTTCTGTTTTTTCCAAGGTTTAGATGGATAAAACTAAGGGACATCCAGTCTTTGATGGCAGCCGAGCAATCATGAAGTGAAGACAGTTGATTTAGGTTAGCAGGGTTTGGCAGAGAAATAGATATGACCATCCTCAATATAACAGTGGCATGTCTTCAAAGTAACTGAGCAAATGATCCAGAGGTAGCATGTATAAAGAGAAGAGGAGTGGCCCAAAGACAGACCCCTGTGGGACTCTGCACAGTAGGGGGGGCTGACAAGGATATATAATTGTTAATACTGATATTAAAATATCTATCAGTCATTTGTCTCATGCTAATAAATACAATAAAAAGACTTGAGATCCAAAAGAAATATCCATTGGTCAGATAAGAGTGAAACTAATTTAACACTACCAGAAATGCCAACCGAGTTCTCTAACCCATCGATTGTGACGGCATAATAGATGGTGTCAAAGGCAGCAGTTAAATCCAGGGGGATGAGAACAGAGTATTCATCTTTATCAGCATGCATAAGAATGTCATTGGACACTCTTGATAATGTAGTCTCAGTACTTTTCTTTTGGTGAAAGCTGGATTTAAATTCATTGAAAATGTTATGACTCTTACTCGGCTCCAGGATTGGGCCCCCGTCAATTTTTCTGGGATTTTGGATATAAAAGAGAGTTGGGAAATCCGTCTATAATTCACTAACTGTGACGGATTGACAGGGGGGGTTTTGAGTATAGGCTGAACACAGGCAATTTTTTTTCACTTGGGTTCGATGTGGTGGAAAACCACATCAAGTTCACCAGGGAGGATGTGAAAAAAGACAAGTTGGCCGTCTTAGACTGTGAAGTTGTAATCGGTAATGGGGG
>OMLC01103201.1:0-27632 GCA_900302585.1 Regalecus glesne | reverse complement strand
GTGTGTATGCGTGTGTGTTCATATATATATATATATATATATATATATATATACATATACATTTGTATAAATAAATAAAGAGAGAGAACAAAAGAGAGAGAGAGAGAGAGAGAGAAAGAGAGAAAGAGAGAGATAAATAGACAGACATACAGATAGATAGACAGAAAGACATCAAACCCGCCGCAGGGGGGGTCAGAAAGGGCATCTATTCTTCAAGCTTCATCTAAGTCCATGTCCATCCCACCACTTGGAGACTAATCATGACATGTAAAAATGGACCTCGGTAAGATGAGATGAGAGACAGGCCCATTTTTATGAGTTACGATTAGGCATCATGTGGATGCAGACTTAGATGGAGCATGGGGGATAAAGGTTGGATGCACTTCCTGATGGTCTGCGGTGGGATGGGATCCACGATGTCTAGCTCATCGTTTCCCAAAGACCAGCTCTACCACTACCACTGAGCTACAAACCTGTGAATTACAGCTGTATAATGTAGCATTGTTATTGATATTTTCATATAAAGCTACATTTGGCTTTGAGATTCATATTTTCTCATATAATGCAGCCTGTAAGGCAAACCAGGAAGTTTTTCTCATTCATGGATTTTCCACGTTGACGTTTCAGACACACAGAAGACCGCTAAGATCATGAGATAAGAGAAATGTTTGGGAACATGATTGTTTCTCTTTGAGAGCATATTAGACAAGAAGCAGTAAAACTGACCTATGACTCGGGCCACCAGACACAAGATGATGGTGACAGTGACAAAGGTCCAGTTCCAGGAGTGCTCACCGTCCACTGTGGCCACACCAAGAAATATGAAGATGAGCGTCTCACTTACGCTGCTCCACATCTTCAGAAAATATTTGATAGTTGTGTGAGACTTATGGGATATGTTGGCCTCGACGTAGGGTCGCATCACTGCCCCACATGCTATCAGCCTGTGAGGATTAGAGAATGAGGTGGTTCAATTTACAGGGAAACAAATTTGATGAATGTTTTGCAGCTATACCCTTTATAGATGGTTGCTCAAGAAAACATCCACCTTTGTTTCCAATGTTTTCTTGTGATGCTTTTTTACTTTGTACAATGTCCGCTGCAACAACAAATATGTGACCTACATGTGAGTTTCCAATTTGTTCGGCAACAACGATGTCAGAATACCACACAACAAAGTTTTCAATTACCCAGCTTGAATTCAGTGGTCAACACAAAAACATGAAACGAGAGCAGCCTCCTTGCACACGTCTGGAGACTACTTCCTTATTCCCTCCTACTGTCAAGCCATATTCCTCTGCGTCAGTATACAGACAAAGCCAACTGACCAACTGTTCAAGCTAACACAAAGCAGACCAGCTGGCCATAACACCACCTAATGCCAACCCCAAGGCAGTATTGCTTTGGCTTTGGTTATGGTACTGAGAAGTGATAAACAATATTGAGACTGCTGAATCATTTCTCCTCTATTTTTCATCAAGAGGGGAGAATGTAAGTAGCTGTCAAGATCCTCCGGTTATGATGTGAGGGAGGACAAGGAAGGCACGGAGTTCCCATCAGCCCTGACACAACAGGGACAATCTAATAGTAAATCAGCAGACACACCACCACCCCATCTATCTGCATAGTCCATTCCTCAAAAACAGGATATATGTATGAGAAGTCACTCGTCACCTGGGAACAGCACCTTGGACCATAACTGCAGGTCATAAATTGAGGGTCTTGTTGATTGCAGTTACAGCAAGGATGTTCGTCAGACCCCTAGTTGTACAGAGAATGTGTGACCTGCCATGTTGTACAGGTGAGTTACTGTCACAGGGGGATGGTCTGAAATGGATCACCCATTGGTGGGGCCAAGGCTGTCTATAGATCTAGCCATCTAATCAAGAAGATGCACTGGAGGAGATTATATGAGATGAGATGAACATTGCTGACAGAGTCAGAATATGTCATACGGACAAGAGCCGAGTCCGAACGGAGAATTCTTAAAGGGATCATTCAGAGTTTCTGAAGTCTATTCGTATTCCATAATCACTGCTCTATGTATTAGATAAGTATGTCATTGATGTAAGATATAGTGCATAATTAGGTTTCATTTTCAGTCCTCCATTCATTTCTTGACACTGAACACGCAGCTCCAGCTTGTTATCTACAGTTAAGGACAAATGATGAAGAATAAATTTACCATCTTATTTTGTGCCCAAAATTAATAAATCCACGAGTCAGGCAATACAACTGTGAAGCTATAGGAGTTCACAATAGGGAATTTGAGGAGTCATTTTATGAACATCTAGTCATTTTTTGGTCCATCAGTTGCTTCGTACCATGTTACCTCATGCAATCAATCACTAATGCCTTAAGGTACTCTCGTAATTGTATTCTACATCCAGATCTATTCAAAATGAAGCAGTGTTCAATCCTAATATGTCAGCGCCTTCTCAACTCTATTATCAAGCATCTCTTTTTTTGTTTGCCCATCATAGTTGAGGATGACCATGACAAGTCTCCAGTTGTAAGGTGTCATGGCTTCTGCAGGGAACCTGGATTTCAGAGAGATGTTGACCCTGGTGTGTCCCTATGGTAACAGCTAGAGGGCCAGACCAGATGGGATGAGCCAGAGGCACATTGGTGGGTCAAATCTATATCATCAAACATAAAATCAATAGATAAACCAGGTTTTTACTTATTGTAGCCACAACACATTTTCTGATTCATCATGTAAATTCCATACCTACTCTGTCTCTTGTCATTTTTACAAGGTAACTCTTACCTAAAAGCAACCATTGAAAAAAAATGACCAGGCAACTGCAAAACTGTACACGACTAAGCTATTGTCAAAGATACACTAGGGATGAAAAATGATCAAAAAGGACATTGGTTTGCATATGAATATTTAGGATAATAACTAAGAAACATTTGGTGTTAAAAAGTTGGTGAACTGAAAATCTGTCGCCCTCTTTGTGAAGTTGTGTCGACATCTCAAAGGTAAAGTGTGTCAGTTATCCCAGCCTTCCTCCTTCTTCTCCACCCCATACTCACGCCATGATGCCAGAGAGGTGGAACATTTCAGCAGAGAGGTATGCCATGTAGCTGTAGACAAAGACGAAGAGTGGCTCTATCACACGGGTGTGTGAGGTGAAACGCGAGGTGAAAGCAGCCAGGATGCCATAGATGGCACCCACCAGCACGCCTCCTAGTGCCACCACGAAGAAACAGGCCACACCCAGGAAGCCATCCATCACCGTCACAGAGCCAACACCGGAGTACTCATCAAAAAGGTGGTACAGCACCTAGTGACAGGAGGTAAAAAGGGAGACTGTACATTTGTGCCCCTAAGAGATTATATGGTAATTATCTAGCTAGGTAATGTGCGTCAAATGAATTAATGAGAACTCAATTAAGTGCCCAATTTAGAAAAATAAATAATTTAATCTTAGAAAAAATAAACCTGCTACTTTCATGACCCAGATCTTTGTTTATTTGACAGTCTTATTTGTAGAACTTGAGTGGGTTGATATGTCATGCTGCTTAATCTTATTGGACTGTGTTTCAATTCGATGGTCCAATCTGATTGGCTAAAGGAGTCGGATTAATAAGAACTGGCCACCAACAAAATGTAAATGTATAGAATTTTCATTCCTGGAGGTTAGTTTCTTTTTAATGTTATGCTTGACCTGTGTTACCTGTATCATATATACCCTAGAGGTAGAACAACTTGCATTCAGTGATTTATTATTCTGAGGGATTTCTGACTTCATGCTATCATTTATTATTTCCTGTTTGATGTATTTACCCAAAGAAATAAAATCTCTAAATATCAATTGGCAGGAATGGATAATTGCAGAAGCAAGAGTACACATGACACATAATAACCCTAGGACAGGTTGTGGTTCCACAACCCACGTTCTCCAAGTGAGACGAGAGAATAAACCCAAATGTGATGTGAGCAAGGCTTTTTGTTCAACAAATTATTTTAAAACTAACCTTGCAAAAAAAAGAACACATTACAGCACACACACACACACACACACACGGATCTTGGAAACTAAGAAGATCTGACTTTGCAAATCAGTCATGCATTTCTTCCTGCTTGGTTAGCATTCATGTGTAGTTGTTCCAGAAGAGAAAACATAACGGCCCTAGTCCAAAAGTTAATGTTGCAGTAGTTACTATTTGGCTTTGATAGAAAGTTGTAGTCAAATTTCAATAGTAATAGAATTAGTAGAACACAAAATGTTGATAGATTTGAGGGTTCTGTGTAGTATCTCAGCTATCTCATCTATTCCTAGGACTGTACTCTTCTAGAAAGAGACCTCAGAGGTTTCTGGAATCTGCTGGAGCCACTTGCTCCCAGCCTCAAGTGCTCCTATCACCATTTGGAGTACTTTGGATTCTGCCTTCCACATTTAATCTAGTTCTTCCTTCAGCCCTTGGCATTTCTCTAACTTCTCATGCTCTCTCTCCCCAAGGATGCCATCACTCAAGATTGCTACATCGATAACTACTGCTATCTTCTGTTCCCTCCCGTTCTAGTTACTCACCACAGTGACAGCATCATTGAGCAGTGACTCGCCAAAGACGAGGATGTGCAGCAGCTCATTGATGTGGATCTCCTCAAACACAGCAAGCACGGCAACAGGATCCACTGCTGAGATGATGGAGCCAAACAGTAGACATGGCAGCAGCTCCAGTTGGTTCAGTTCAGACAGGTTGTCTGGCTGGATCTGACACACAGCGTACAGCAGGCCACCAATGAAGAACGCGTTCCACAATGTGCCCACCACAGCAAACATCAGGATGGTGCCCAGGTTCTCCATGAAGGGACGGATGGGAAGGAAGTATCCCGCATCCAGGATGATGGGTGGCAGCAGGATGAGAAAGAACAGATCGGTGTCCAGCACTGGGGGTACCTTCTCCCCAGCCAGTTCAATAAGACCACCCACCACCAGTCCCACCACGATCAACAAGCAGCTCTCCGGCACGATGCTGGAGAGCCGTGGGATCATGTGGAACCCTGCAGAGTGGAAAGCAGGGAGGAGAAAGTAAAATGAGGTTAGAGGAAGGGAAGGGGGGACAATGTAAAGGGATGGAAAAGGTGAAAAATGATTGTCAAAAAGTCCAGTGAAGCTGTCAAAACATGATGAATTACACTTGCCACTTTGGTGACCACAGGGCAGTTAGTGTCAATGGCTAAACAATAGCTCATCGACATTAAAATCTTAAATCATAAGGCATAGTTAGCTTTGGCTTTAATAGATTGAGAGACCAAATCTGGTAGCTCTGTCTGATGGTGGACAAGTTCCTATGATATTTCAAATAACTCAAGAAACTCAGAGATAGTGTCTCCGGTGGTGTAGGGGGTTAAGACACCTATGTTCAGTGCATCTCTGCATCATGCAGTTGGGTGTTCAAACCCCAGCTGCGCTGTTCCCAATCATGGTTGGAGCTCTATAGTTAGCGGGGCATAATTGGCTAAAAGCCTCACATGGGGACAAGGGTTAGGTTGGATAAAGGATTCTAGGTTCGCTGGTGTCCCCCTCTGGGTTGTCCGGGTGCTTGCGGTTAAGTGAATAGAAAGTTACACCTGAATATGCATTTTACCACAAATTCTGACACACAACCCTAAACACAAAAATGGGTACAAATGTACATGATGGGAGAGGGACTGCACATACAAGGAAATGTGTTTTCTGTATTTGAGCCATCCTATTGTACAGGAGCAGTGAGTAACAGTAGTGCCTGGAGACCAACTCCAATTCTTGCTATGAGGCGACAGTGTGGAGTTCATAGTGAGAATTCCTCACCTTGCTATATTTACTGTATTGCCACATAGGGTTTTGCTCACTTCTAGCAGGCACAGTGCCATTAATTCAAAAGAGCAGCATCGGGTCACGTACACACATGCACAAATCTAAGCCCACACAGGCCAATCACTCACACCTTGTCAAAACTAACACTTACAGGCAGGGTGTCTAAGTTCCATAAGCTTTTTTTTTAAATTAAACTTACCTAAACTTAACCTATCCTACTGTAACCTGACTTAACCTCTAACCCTAACCTGAACTCAACAAGTACCTTAACCTAACCTTGACCGATAGCTAATTATTCCATAGCTACCTTAGAGAGCATAAGGCTGACCCCCACTCATGCCGACAGAAGGTGGTCTCCATGCAGCTCGCTGGGTAGAGCACCTGGCTAACAATAATGGGGAATAGGGTTTCCAAAAGGCTTTCAAATACCTTATCTATAAATCTGTAGTATTATAAACCACTGTGAATTAAAGCCATACTAATACCTAGTCCACATGCATGTGGGTATTTTTGAAAACAGTACATTGCCTTATTTCTTCAAAAAAATCTCGTCCACACCAGCACTTTTTGAAAAAACTCTCCATCTGAATGAAAACATAAAAACATAAGAAGCGCTGTCAGGACCACACCACATCACCAGGTGGCGATGTAACTCTTAAGCTCTGTTGATCACTCAGAAACCTGGAAAAGATGTTACAGGTAGGCTACCAACACTGGCACATCGAGGTAGAGGTGAAATCATGTGTGGATTGATTATATACCATTGACCTCCATAGCACATTCCCGTGCCTCTGTTCCTCAATCAAGTGGAAGAGTTACTACATTTATGTTTAAACATGTAAAAAGAATCCTGTTGGCAAGATTAGAACCAGTACCATTTTTGTCATGTCCACCATTACACAAAATGTTGCCTCATGTAAACAAAGGAGATAAAAGCACATATTCTGACAGCAATGGGTTATTTTCTGTAACCAAGCAACCAACTGCAGTAAATCTGTTGATGCCCAGTGAACTTGAATGCTCATGTGATTTGTGGTTTCAGGTGTGCTAGTATGGATAGAGATCATAAATTCAAAGCTGTGTATATTTGGTAGAATTATGTACCTGTATCTTAGACTTTAATATTGCAATACATATCTGCAAAAAAGCAATGATACTGCACTCCAATTCACCAATATCATTCATCCCTTACAGTAAGACCTACAACAGACACATGTAGAAGATAAGCCTCAGCATGGTAGTGGTGGAAAATAGGCAGTTTACTGTGAAAATAAGGGACCTTAATTTTAACACTCAAATAGTATGTTCTGTTAAAACTAAACAAGAATGTCCAAGATAAGCACGTCTTGATTTATGCTAAGTGGTCCAGTTAAGGGAAGTTGAATCGGTTCATCTGGACACGTGGATTTAGAGAAAGGTTTCATCACTCATCTATGTGACTTCTTCAGTCTCATCTGACTGCAGGTATTTTCATCCTTCTAAACAGCACAGTTACATAACGAACACAACCAACGCTCGGTTCCATATGCACAATAACAAGACCATTAACCAGAGTTACAATGGGTATGTGCACTATTCATAAAGGATAGAGGAATAGCTGCAATCATGGTATTGTAAGATGGTAACAGATGTATTGTTAGTTTCCCCCCCCTGACATTCAAGGATGAGTGTTCTCTCTTCACATAGATGGGCTATGACTTCCCATTCAAATCAGTGCTCCTCCCTATCAAAGAGCTGCACAAAAGATTACTGTAGAGAAGTGCAAATTGGGCAGACTAAGGAAAACAAAGAGTCAGTCTTTTAGTGGTTTAGTTGGTGTTTTTCGAGTACTACAAGTGCAACTCTGTGGAATAGAAAGGCCACATGCAGCTGGGATTTCAAAGGTCCAGCTGAGTTAGCTTTTAGGATGTCTTAAGTCAAGGAGCCTCTGTTTTAAATGGTCTATGGAGACCTCATTTCTCCACAGTAATGTTAGAACTTGAGTGCAGTTCTATTTTACATGAAACCTATAGGGGAAATGGGGTTTTGCCCAAGTCTCCTCAGAGGCTTATCTGGGCAGGTGGACAAACAAAGATCTTTTGATGACTCTTCCTGCTTCCAAAAGCGGCAGACATTCCCCCCACGAGAGTCTTTTCTCTTCTTGAAAAGTTCTTGTGATGAAAAGTATGTGAATTCCTGTGCCTTTGTCAAGATTTAATGAAGGATGATGTCAGTCCAGAAAGAATGTTTCTATTTCACTGTAGCTTTCCTTGAAAAAGGAAATTCACAATATGCTGAATCTGTATTATCAGAATGAGGATGCTGTGAATAAGTATAGCTTGTAAAAGAAAGGCACCGCGTTCATTAATACTGACACACAACAGCTTTAGGTTCTCCAAGTGTAATCATTTGCACGCTGCTTGCAAACAGATTACCCAAGGACACCGGTAGGCCTTTCTGAGGGGAGCTAAACCAGATTGTCAAAAGCCCACCCTAAGAAAAAAAATGGGGAAAAAATGTTGGTTGTTTTTTCCAAAGGAAATTGTTGTAGGCATAAATTAAAGAAAGGAAGCTTTATACGGGCATGATGAAAACAGGAATCTGAATCACTTCGAAGAAATGTCTGAACAACACCATCCTTTCATTTATTGACTGACTGGATTTTAAAGGGCTTAAGCGTAATCAACTGAGCATGATGAGGCCTAAACCTAATATATGGCTGGACCATGTATAGACAGTATTAGAAATTATAGCCAATGGTGAGTAGTACTATCTATAAGAAGATTCCTGGATATTAAATGTTCATCTGCAATTGCTGTAGTCGTAATATTAGACTGTTGAGTGGTCCAAATAATATCCGTTACTAAAATGTCCTGAATTGACAAGCAAATTCACAAAGAATGGATTGTGGCCACTGATAACACAATGCATTGTGCATCATTTGCAACCACTATCTGCCCTATCTCAAGGTCCAATTCACAAAAGATACTGCACAAATTATACAATACCATAAACATGCCCATGCATTTTTGCAGCTGAGTGCAACTATCTATGTGGCAAAGTACAAATGGTGGCTTTGAGCTCAGAACACAGGGAGGATCAAAGTCATCCTTAATGTTATCAACTATAGCAATAATTGTTTGACTTTGAGACCTGCATCTCCGAATTATTTCGGAAAATTCAATTTAGAATTGATATCCACCTTTGAAATATCTGCTCACAAGAATGCCTAGCATGACGATGCCTTCACCTGGCTTCAGTCACTGCTGCCGTTATCACTGGAAAGTCTGGGCATCAGTTGCCACCAACTCTGAAGACAAATAATTTTCACTCTAACTGCATGTGGCTATTAGCACTTGTGTTCATGAATTGGACTTTTTCAGCAATAAGCCTCAATTACAGAGAAAGGGGCTAATTGTGTAGAAAATGTGTGCAAAAATCACCTAATTTAAATACAATAGCACTAAAATAGCACAAATAGCACTAGAGTACTGAGATGATATTTGCTTGGAAGGGAAGTTAGGGGTGCATTTCACCCTTTGCCAGTGCTTTGAGAATTACATGGTTTCTTTGTGTCTTATTTGTGCAGGTTTAGCAGCCACAAAAGCTGTGCAATTCTTTTGTGAATTCAGCTGTGAGTATCTTGTCAGAGTGATTGTTATTTGGGAGCTTTAACAGTCCCTTGTCCGTCCTGTGTCTTGGTGCTCTGCTGACCAATTCAGTGACGTTGTTGGTCACCTAATCCAGGAGCCCAATAGTGTCAAACATGATTAGTCAGTCAGTCAGTCAGTCAGTCCGTCAGTTGCATTCACATTTGTAAGGCAGGCCTGTCAGTTCAGCCAAATATTCCCCTATCAGTATTACAAGAGAGCCATATCTTAGTCAGGCTTTCCTTGAAAACTTGCTGCTTTGAGGGGCTAGTTTAACTAACCTATTACAGGCTGAAAGAGAGCTGATAACAGAGGCGCGTATGAAACTTTAACGGGTGTGTTATTGGATCCAAGGTAACACAGGTAGGTCTAACTTTTACACTTCACGTTGCTCCTAAAAGCCAGGGCTTGAGGCACTCATGGCCTATATTACCATAGAAATGTAGAGCGCATTCATGGCATGGGTCACAGTGCCTGCACCAACATAATGTCACTGACGCAGTGACAATAAACACTCTTTGTATCAAACCTTCAAAAAAAATGTAAGAGCCATTGTTGGGCAAACATGACCAGGTCACACATGACAGCAATACAATGCAACTCATGGACAAAAATTAAAAAAAAATCAACTGAGAGAAATTCTCTATCTAAAAAATAGCTAAGTTTCATCTTGTGGTCATGTTTTTGATATAATTAAAGACTTAAGTTTAATACTACAGAATACAGTGACATTTTCGAGACGTGTGTGCTTCTTTCTATCTTTGTGGTATGTCTGGGAAAGGCCCTTTCCTGTTACAGAACAGACTCAATAAAACAAGAGTAAAACATTCTCATAAATTATGAGTCTGCTTCTTAGCTCCGATAAAAATGCACGACCCTTTGAGCAAACAATGTCAACAATTGGTTTCAAAGGTTAACTTTTCATCACTGATCCTCCCCAGATGCTTATGGTAAGGATGGAATTGCTCAGGAGGTAGGTAGAACTGGGGATTGGTGGTTCAATCCCCAGTTCTTGTAGAAAGTGTAATGAAGTGTTCTTGAGCAGGACACTGAATCCCTAACTGCTCCCCTGGAGCTGTGGCTGCCAACTGCTTCTACACACTAAGATGGACTAAATTAAGACAACACATTTGGTTATATGTATGTACAATGACAAAAAAAATAAAGCCTCTTCTTATTCTGTTCAACAGCCGCAACAGACTGGCCATAAATAAAACCAGGAAGAATATGGGAAGGGTTATTCCTAAAGTTAATGATAATTGTCTTTGTTTCAGATACATTTATGTCAAAAAAGGAACATTTACACCAGTCACTGAAGTCATTAACCACTGGACGTTGGTCAGCTTCATCATTACTCAGCAGAGACAAAATATCAGGGTGATCTATGAATTTGATGTGTCTGCATGTATTTCCAACCACAGACAGTTCATTGGGAAAAAAAAAACCTACAAGAATTAAAACAATTATAAAAATATGTTCGGGTCATTAGCAAGTTCAGAATTGTGGCTGAATGGGAGTAAATCCACACAGCCACATTCTAAAACCTAGAGAAAAGACTTCTTAGATGAGCAGAAGCCATTCAAGTAGCAGAGGGGAGAACAACTCCATGTTAATAATTATGGATTTGGAACAAGATGTTCAACAAGCACATACTATGGGTGGGATTTACCCTTACTGACGCCTCACAGCGAGCTCAAACCCAAAACGCCCAAAAGTATTTGTTGATGAAAAGCAGCAACTGCAACCGAGTCCAGCGGGATTAGCGTGGGAAAACAGCCTGGGGGTTTTATTAGTTGGAATTAAGCCACACGTTCCCTTAAAGAAGAAGAAGAAGAAGGATTCCCTTATCAGTCCCACAAGGGGAAATTTGGATTTCTCTGCATTTTTGACCCAACCTATTGTATAGGAGCAGTGAGCTGCCAACATATGGCGCTCGGGGAGCAGTTAGGGGTTCAGTGTCTTGCTCAAGGACACCTCGACATGCTGTATGCAGGACCGGGGATTGATCCTGCAACCTTCTGATTGCCAGACGACCGCTCTACCCACTGAGCTATGCCACCCCTTCATAATTGTGCTCAACTGGCTAACCTGACGCACATGTTCCGATGTTATAGAAAGTGTTCCTGCGACTGGTTTTCAACAATGAACCTGTGCCAGTGCGCTTTCAGCTGCCAGAATCCCAGTCCCTCAGACATGATCCATAAATATCCCATGGTGACCTGTCTTTTAAATTCCAGATAGACAACTGGAGGAAGGAATGGAGCATGATGATCCTAAAGTTCTTTGTGCTTGAAAAGGTCTGAGCTGTCATCATCAATTCCAAAGTATCTGAAACCACTCCAAAATAGTCTCAGTGCACCATCCATCCATCTATCCCTGATAAAGTTTCTGTAATAATATCATGTTCCCTTTCTTTGGAGTCATTAAAGGGATAATCAACTCAGGTGAGTTTTAATTGACGTCCCAACAAAAGCAAATGGCCCTGGGAAACAGCTTTATGTGAATGGCATGATGAGTCTCCCCCGTGTGCATGTGTAGCATGTCCTCCTTCCAGGTCTAAATGGTGATGGTGATCACATAGCTCAGGCCCTAGACTGTTCTGGTGGCACATGGACACTACATGGCCTACTCCTAATCATACCCCTCATACATCTTATATTTCCATGATAATCCTATCATCCTTTCTCAGTGTTGTATTCTATAAATTATGTTTTCTGTCTGTCTAAGGAAAGAGATCCGTCCTCTGTTGCTCTCCCTGAGGTTTCTTCCTATTTTTTCTCCCTTGTTAAAATTTCTTTTGGGAAGTTGACCTTTATCTGACGCGAGTGTCTAAGGACAAGATTTTGTAGTGCTGTAAAGTCCATTGAAGCATTTTTTTTTAAATTTCTGACAATGGCCTATACAAATAAAACTGACTTGACTTAAAGCTGTACATCATTTCTGAATTACCAGAGTGAGCGACAGTTTGGACAAAACCTCTGTAAAGGACTTCATCCATGAATAACCTTGCAGAATATAGTATATTGGTCTGGTCTCTGAGAGAAGGGCAAATGTTAATAATTGGATGGACTAACGTGATTACAGCTACTCCCCTGAGCTCTAGCAGACAGTCTACTGGATCCAAGACCAGAATGTGAAATGACCCATTATCATTCATGGCTAACAAGGAGGGACCAGTGAAGACTGTGCATCCTGGACAACCAGGAAGGGAATGAGTCATCACTCCCCCTGGACAAGGAACCCTTTCAGGGCAAATACCAACCCCTTAACAACACCCGCTCATCACTTGTAAAGAAGAGAATAAGCCAAGCGGGGAGCAGGTAATAATAAGGTTTAAAAAGATGCAGTCACCAAATAACGCTTCAACTCCGCTCAGGCCCAAAGGGAGAAAATTGCCTGCAACAGCCGAGTTTCTCCAAGTATGCCACAACTCGGCCTCATTTTCTGCTTTTTTCCTCAATGTAAGCCCTGTGAAAATGCCTGAAGCAACCAGGAAAGGTTAAGTGGTGACAGCTGACATATTCCCAACTCTCTGGAGCATGGCTGCGGGTAAGCCCTACGATCTTAAACGACTGAATAAGCATTTCTCAAAAGATAAGTGGTAAAAAGAGTGGAACTGGTAAGGTAAAAAATAAAAGCACATCTGATGACACACGTCATCAGATTCGCGATGAGTGTTTTAGGGGGCAGAGGGTTAATTGGACACATTCAAATATGACCTACAGCGTTTTGGCCCTCATATTGGGGCCACGGTAGCTCAGCGGTAGAGTGCGCACTTCAAAATGAGGCTGCAAGGTTGGAACCCACTGTGGGGTGTCGGAAAGAGCATCCATCCTGAATCCCCCATGCTCGGTAAATGAGAGGTATGCATTGTAAAGTGCTTTGAGTGGTCGCTATAATAAAAAAGGGCTATGTAAAAAAAGGAGTCCATTGACCATTCGTAGTTCGACTGAGCATAACATGATGTAAACCCTAACATCACAGTAGCCTCCTCTCCAAGATGCTTTGCCAAAATCCAGATGTAAACACTAGAATCACAGAAAGTAAACACCGTACCCTTCTAAATATTAAGAAATAGGATTTTCCAAACATCTTGGAAGGTAATGACTTTTGTAAACATGGTGAGTCCGTTCTAATAACATACTGTGCGTCTGCACAAGTGAATTGTGGAAAGTAAACAAACCTGTGTTTGTTTGCATGGAAAACTGCAGTTCAGCGTTTATCACAAACTGCACCCTACATTTTATTTGGACCTTCTTTCCCAGCAGATATGTACAACATATAAAAACATCCCTTCAAACAACCCGCTGTCACATGAATGCATAATGCCATCAGGCAGATCATTCTAAGCTGTTTCTCAGTAATGGTAGGGGGGCAAAATGTCATTGGTCCAGCAGCCCATGAGAGTCTTAGTGAAGCAAGGTCACTGCTGAAAGGAACCCATGGATCAACAGCTCCTATATTTGTTCATGTGTATCCGGAGCACGTCCTGGCTCCTGCTGTGCAAGTTGTCACCATTGACACCAGGAGCTGTGTTCTGCTGCCAGGCGACTAATTGTATAAAGTCGGGGACCAAAGGATGGCTTTAACAGTCTCTTTGATGAGATATGTGACTGATGAAATGATGAGAGGCCCTTTTTCATTTATTTTTCAAGTCAATCACATTTAAATGACCTATTGTTAAAAAAACATTTGAAAGTTCAAGGGAAGGACAAAACCCAGACTTTTTTACTTCAGAAGTGATGTGGGTTGTATTCCAGACAACCTGCTCATGGCTCGAGTGGCCTTTTATGAGTCATTGTCTGACACAGGCCATTACGCTACTTGAATTACCTGTGCAAGACATGTTTTGATGGTTTAAATTAATAATAACAGCCAGCTGGTTCATTTTCATCCCGTACAAGTGACGGCTGTACAAGAAACTGCCTGCACACAGGAGTGATCCTTCCCAACAGTGACTTACAAGGCCATGTTAGAATTTAGCTCTGACAAGAACAACCAAAAGGTCTCTGTTGTTATACTGCCTAGTATTCATGTCTCCAATGCCAAAATTCACTAGAGCACAATCCCATTAAATCATAACATCCATCCACTGATCTGTCATCAGCGGCTTGTTCTGGGTCAGGTCTGGGGTCATGTTGGAGCCTATCTCAGGGGTCACTGGGTGAAGGGCTGGGAACACTCCGGATGGATTGCTATTCCATCTCAGGGCTTGAACAGTTGGGGGTTCAGTGTCTTGCTCAAGGACGCAATAATTTTTTTTTCATATGATGAAAATTAGCCTGTTGGCTAAATCTGACATATTTACATTCTAAATGTTCAATAATACACACTGTCCCTATGAAGGAGATTATTATTATTATTTTTGTTGTTGTTGTAATACAGCTTGTCATTCCATTATAATTCTGTTATCCTCTCTCAGTGGTGTATTATGTAAACTGTGTTTTATTCTATATACACAACATCCATTGCACACCTGTCTATCTTAAGAGAGAGACCCCTCCTCTTTTGCTCTCCCTGAGGTTTCTTCACATTTTTCTCCCTATTAATATACATTTTCAGAGAGTTGTTCTTTATCTGATGCAAGGGTCTAAGGACAGGAGGTTGTTTTAATATAAACACCACTGAGACAAATTTGTAATTTGTGATAATCCATCCATCCATTGTCAACCGCTTATCCGAAATCGGGTCGCGGGGGAACTGGAGCCTATTTCCGTTCCCATTGGGCAAGAGGCGGGGTACATCCTGTATAGGTCGCCAGTCTATCACAGGCCAGAGCAGTTAGGGGAACAGTGTCTTGCTCAAGGATACCTCGACACGCTTCTCTGCAGGACCGGGGATCGAACCTGCAACCTTCCGATTGCCAGGCGACCGCTCTACCCACTGAGCCATGCCGCCCCTTCAATTTGTGATAATGGGCTATACAAATAAAAATGACTTGAATTGACTAACTGTGAAAAGTAATATCAAAATTAAAGTTTTTATGAGTCAGTTCGGATGTCTTTGTAACTTTAAATGAAGGTGTCTTGTGAGGACTGCCCCCAGAAAGACAAAAGGCTAAGATGAACCGAGTTTAACTGAATGAAAGTAGATGTTATTAATGTGTCTATTGTGAGTGGTATTTCTTGTATTCAGAGACTAAGGAGTATATATTTCAGAAGGCCTTCATTAGATAGATCCCTGTGCTTGTTTTCCTTTGCCTATCTTTATTGGTGATAGGACTAATGGGGTTTGCAGAAAACTATAAGGTCAATTTTTACGTTTCATGATTAGTCCCCATGTTATGGGGGTGGACATGGACATAGATGGAATGTGGGGGAATAAGCCCAGATGCCCTTTGTGATGCCTCACGGTCAAACTGAACCTACAACACCTGGCTTGTTATTTCCTGATGTGCGCACTCTACCACTGAGCGACCACAGCTCGAAGGCTTCACAGATAGCTGTACATATACATGCATAGACTCATTGCAGTTTCTAAATCAAAGGCCAAGTTCAAAACATCCAATAAGGTCCAACTAATGAAGACATTCCTGAATACAAGGAGACACAGCAGAAAATTGTTATTATCATGATTATTATTAGTATTATCATTATTGTCCTAAGCAAGTTATTGCTATTTTGGCATTTGAAATTTAGAAAAAAAAGATGCATTCTTGTTATACCCCAGCACAAAGACATATGAAGACAGGCATAAAAAAAGTTCAACACTAAACCAAAGAAGATTTTTTGTCCCCCTGTAAAAAGTATGCATGTTTAATTATCCAAGAGCCTGAATAACTTTATTTCCAGACCAGATCATCCATTGCAAAGATTAAGGGGAACATCAGCTACAGCTAAAATTAAAAATGCATTCTCACATTACACCATCCATCTCATGACCAGTCAGATGTTATCTTGTGAATGTATGTTATCAACCAGCCTCAATAAAAAGAACAGTTGTGGCATAACCAAAGGGGGGAAAATCAGCATTTAAGACATAGGCAAACAAAAGCCAATAAACTATCTGTAGTAGTGTAGAGGGTCTGGGATAATGATTACCCTTAAATCACTGCCATATAGTCCTTGGAAATTAAGACCATGTAAAAGTCATTATGACTAAGTAAAGGCTAACCAAGCGCTGTAGCATTAGACTACACATTTTGACTTATTACCAAAGATATGCACTCATGCCATACCTTTATCCTTAATAATAGGTTTGTTTGCACGGCTCTTTCTTTTTACCCTTATCCTCTCACTTTTTCTTTGATAGAAAAAATAATAATAACAATAATAATCTCCTTTATAGGGACAATGCATATTAATGAACGTTCAGTATGTAATTTGCCAGGCTAACAGTTGAGTAACTTGCTCCAGGACACTTCGACATGCTTTTCAGGGTGTGGAGGGGCACCATAGCTCAGGAGGTAGGGTGATTGATGAATAATTGGAGGATTGGTGGTTTGATCCCAGCCCCTGCAGAAAGCTTGGCAAAGTGTCCTTGAGCAAAGCACTGAACTCCTAACTGCAGCTCCTCACTGCTGCTATAAAATAGTAAATGCAGAGGACTGATTTCATTGTATGTACATGCAAGGACAAATAAAGCGTATTCCTTCTGAAGGAACCAGAGTGAGGCACCAATCTTCCGACAAGACAACCACCCTACCTCCTGAGCTATGCCGCCCCTTGATTGCAACTCTACTTATCTGTGCACTATCTAAGTTAATTAAATGGCAGGGTGGTTTACTGTTGAAAGGGGCTATCCCCAAACCACCAATTCACACATTTAATTATTACAACAAACTATGCCCCGTCAATGGGAGGCACGACTTTAAGACGTCGACTTACTGTAAGTTGCTCCCAATAAGAGTGCGAGCCACATGTGGCCAAAGCTCTCCATAGATCTAAAACACCTGGTTGATCATTCTCTGGTGTGCCACTTCTGCCACTGAGCTACTGTGGCCCCTTCAAAGTTGATTATATTTTTTATATATCTTGTAGTTCCATTATGATTATGTTATTCTATCTGTGTTATATTCTATAATTGTTTTATTCTGTACACACAACAACCATTGTCCTGTCCATCATGAGAAAGATCCCTCTTCTGTTGCTCTCCCTGAGGTTGCTTCCCTTTTTTTATCCTTGTTAAAGTTGTTTTTAAGGGAGTTGTTCCTTATCCAATGTGAGGATCTAAGCACAGGGTGTTGTGTTATTGTAAAGCCCACTGAGGCAAATTTGTAATTTGGGATAATGAGTAGACCAAGGACCAGATGGAGGGATTATATCTCCACACTGGCCTGGGAACGCCTTGAGATCCCCCAATCAGAGCTAGTAGATGTAGCAAGGGTAAGGGTAGCTTGGAGTTCCCGGCTGAAATCTGCTACCTCTGCGACCCGACACCGGATAAGCGGTTGACGATGGATAGATGGATGGATGAGTTATAAAAATAAAACTGACTTGAGTCTAACCACATCACATTATTCAGCAACTCTGAGAAATAACTCTCAGCTTCCTGCTAAGTGATTTAAATTTAATTTATCGGCTCTATGAAATTCCTCAAGGTCAGTATTATTTTTTAAAAATCCATAGTTAAGGCATTGTTTAAATGCAGTAACAGGAGACTAGTGGAACCGTTTGTCAAGCTGCTGATATCATTAAGTGCTCCCTCCCTGGTTATCATCAATTCCAGCCCATCTTGATTATATTTACAATAGATAAAGAGTTTCTCAAGGTGTGGCCTAATCTTTTGGTAAATCATACATGGGGATAATGCATTGATTTAACTGAGTCAGTGTTGACAAAGAGACCTTTGATAATTGTAGCTCTCCAAAGGCAATGGAAATAAAAGTAAAACTTTGGGCCTCATATTTCAATTGAGAAAAACATGTTGTGTAATGAAACAGAAATAAACTATTCTAATTCATGTACGAGAGCAGCGTGATCCTAATTCTTTTTTTGAGGGGGGCATGGTTGCTCAGCGGTGGAGCATACATGTCAGAAAATGACAAGCCAGGCTTCATTAATCCAGCTCCATCTAAGTCCATGTCTACCTCCACAACATGGTGAGAAATCGTGACACCTAAAACAGACCTCTCATTTATTGGGGGGCTGTGGTAGCTCAGTGGTAGACAACATGCTTCAGGAACTGACAAGCCGGAGGCTGCAGGTTTGAATCCAACATGAGGTGACAGGAAGGGCACCTGGCCTCAATCCCCTAAACTCCATCTTAGTCTAGGCTAGTGGACACACACTTAAAATAGATCTCTCTCCCCCCACCTTTGTTGGTACATGGTCCAAAACAAAGCACCCACAGTATTGAGTTGAAAGTGGTCCACTAAATGCATTGTGAGCAATTCTTCCTGCTCCCTGACCTTTTTCGTGCAGGGATGTGAAGAACAGGAACAAATCAAAGCAAACAAGAAAAATTCAATTAGAACCGTTAGGAGGAAACATTACAATTGCTAGCGGCTGCCATTTTCAAATGACCTCAGTAGATATCGCTCCCTGGGATTTGGGCTCTGTCCAAAGGTATCTAAGACAACCCATTTTGGCCCCTGGGTTTGGTGTTTTTGAATGCAAAATTCAAAAGGAAGAGTATCAGGGAGCACAAGTCACTAACTCGCCATTATTCATGTTTACTCATCATAATAAGTCTCAAGAAAGCCAAACATTAAACCTAGTACCTTTTAGGTTTTAATGATCTGAAAGGCTCCTGCCAATGTTTAAGCCTCTGTATTGGCTGTATTGACACAAATGGCTGCCACCTCTTGCCCCTGACAGCACCACTTAGAAATCTCTTTCTATGCATTGATGCAAGACTAGCATGGCCTGTCTATATCAATTTGGGTTGGCACCTGAAAATTTGCACTAGCAACAAATGCCTCGTAGAGAAAAAAATCAGAGATACAGGCAAAGCCTCATAAAAGTGAAAAAGAAAATACTTTTTAATGCCATTAAAAATATATATATTTCAATTACTTCAATTACTCGTGGTATGGTGGCACAGCGGCTAGTGCTGTTGCCTCACAGCAAGAAGGTCCTGGGTTTGAATTCCATCCCAGGCCCTCGCTGTGCAGAGTTTGCATGTTCTCCCCATGGGTATCCTCTGGGTGCTCTGGTTTCCTCTCACCATCAAAAAGACATACGTGGTAGGGTTAATATGCCTGCCTGTGTCCCGGAGCAAGGCAATTGGAAAAATAATTGGAGTTAGTCCCCAGGAAGAGCAGCTACTCACTGCTCCAATACAATAAGGTGGGATAGGAAAAACAAATATCATTATATGTATGTACAAGGACAAATAAATAAAGCCTGCTCTTCTTCAATTGAAAGAACTCCTATTCAATTGCATTAGAATTATTAAATGACTTTTAGATATAATGATGGATTGCCCTGCATGTATTAACAGACTGCACTAATATCTTTTCAACAGAAAATCCCCTGAATAGTTCACATAAAGTAGAACTCAACCAGTGGATTTTGTGGTAGAAGTTATGAAGTATTCATCACAGCTAATGCCTATTACACGTCACAAGTCTACCCCTGATTTTTCACTTCCTGACCCGTTTTTGATGGGGCTGCATGACTCAGTGGGTAGAGCAGTCGTCTGGCGAGGTTCGATCCCTGTACCCGCGGAGAAGCGTGTCGATATTTGTTCTTGAGCAAGACACTGTGCTCATCATTGCTCTGCCCTCTGATGGACTGGTAACCTTTCAAGGGTTTATCCCTGTCTTTCGGCCAATGAGAACTGAGATAGGCTACAGTTATCTCACGACCTGACTTCACATAAGCGGCTGTTAATGGATGACTGTTTTTAGAGATTGGCGGCAACTGTTCAAAGATCTGAGCCTTTTGGCTCGCCAATGCATCGCGGATATCTAGAGGGCTAAGTGTCTAGACCTGTCAGGGTTTACGAATCCTGTAGTGAGAAATGAGCTGTGACTGGAGATGAGATCAGCAACAGGCTACACCCAATGAAAAGCTATGCTTAATCAGTTTTGTTGACATTTTCAGTATTGCATTTAGTTTTTATATTGGTAGATATACCAGACGTTCATACTTAACTTATTAATACTCACCTTTACCCTGTCTACAAATGTTCTAAAAAAATTGTCCGTCTTAACACCCTATTGAAACAATTGCATCACAAAGTACGTACAACTCCAAGGGTGTATTTCATGTGCAAGGGCTTGTTTATTGTAGAGTGAGTTTAAAGTGGGCTGTTCTGCTTTGCTTTCATGAACTTTGAATGATGTGAGCTTGAGTCATGACAACTTCTTGTAGTATTAGCTTACAGTTATGTATTTAGGGCTTGTTATTATACAGAGTGGGGTTTAGGCAGCATGGCTGCTAGTATGTGCAAAGGAGTATATGATATTATGTAGAATGAGTTTTAGGTAGTATGCGCTGGCAGTATTTGGTTATTGTATAGAATGAGTTTTAGGTAATATATACAGATTTTGCTGAGGGAAGACAGATGAAAATTGGTCTCCCAGTCTACTCTTTCAACCATTTTCATCTTTATTTTATTGCTGCAAATCCGGACACAAGCAACTTAGAGCGCTTGTTTCTGACAACTGCGGACAACCTTCTTTTTTAAGAAAAAAATCCTGTTCTGTATAAGGTTCTACATAATTTCCATGACACTCTTCACGTATATTTTCGTGAAAAACATAGTTTGGGGACCTGAAAAACTCAAGGATTCTTCCTGGTGGAATATCTTGTACTGCATGACCCCCGTCACAATCAGTCATGTAGTGTGAAAACCACATCTTCAAGATTCCGATTACAAGACAGCAAGTTGTGTAGTGTGAACAGCACAGCAATCTGACAACTGAGAGTCATGTAGTATGAACTTGGCATTAGCACAAACTGGTTCTCTCCAGCTAAATAACACCACCTTTGTAAGATCAAGTATGACTGGTGTATAACTGTCACATGGCTGAAGCCAACAAGGTCATCAGTCAGCATGCGTTTTCTGATTGGACCCGATCTGACTAGTTGGTTGAGTGGGGGGAAGAAAGAGAGAAATACTCACTCTTTTATTCTCTTTCTTCCTATTGTGCATGATCAGGAAAAAAATAATCATGGCTCAGATGGCAGTCCAACAAGGGCAAATATTGAACTTTGATAAAACTCTGTGCATAATGGATTCTGTAGTTCATCGCATGGGCTTTCCCTAATACACATATAGGGCTCCAGTTTCTAGGTCAGCGCAGTCAAAGGCACTGGCACTAGTTCATCGTGCAAGTCTATCTAAGGTGGGGCCAATACCTTTTTGCTGGTGGTAATCGGGCCCAACGGAGGCACGGTTATAAAAGGGTCGGATTAGAGGCAATAAATTATCAGTGGGAGTGGTGGGGGTTGTCTTATGTTCCAGCCAATCAAATCACCTCCTCCCATTCCCTTTAAAAGCAGCACCCGTCTCTGTCATGATGAACTGCCAGTTTCAAAATGGACAACAGACATCCAGACCGGCTATGGCAGAAAAGCTTCATCCAGCAGGAAACTGAAAATGTCCTTGTTTGAGAGATGCAGCATCACCAAGTGTGCATACAACATACAATAATAGTTTGACAGGATCCCTGTAACAGGTCCTCATTCTCACAAGTGTCCCTCTCTTTCCTGCACATTCTATGAACACAGCTGGAGACCCCACTGTGATCATGGATGGATTAGCTTCATTCAGAAGATTTATTCAATCGTCATTATACATACATACAACAAAAATCTGTTCTCTGCATTAAACCCATCCTATCATATAGGTGCAGTGAGCAGCCACAGTGCCTAGGGAACAGTTATGGGTTCAGTTTCTTGCTCAAGGAACACTTGAACACACTTTCAGCAAGTCCTGGGGATTGAACCACCAACCGTCTGATTACTAGACTACCGCCCTACCTCCTGAGCTGTGCTGCCCCTAAACAAAATTTAGCATTAATCTGATGGGACTGTAATGCCTATGGAGTGAGATTAAAAAAGAATGTAAATATGAATTGCAAGTAGTGTAGTTGCTACTTTTAGCCGTGGAATCAGCAAAACCGGCATCTTCCCCATCCGGTCCCATACTGCAATCTTATCAGTTCGGTCCAATAGATAGCCCTATCTCAAAGCATTGTCCCATGAATATCCCATAGGACCATAAACTACATTTAATGACAGGGCCTGCTATAATCCGCCTTGGCAATAATTGTGAGAGAATATCTGGTGTGGTCTGCCTTTGTAACTTATTACTCACATATATTCTATGAAACAAGGTCATTCAAATAGCTGCTTGTAAATGCAGATTCTTCACCAACACTGAGACCCCACCTAAAGATGCTTTTGCAATTTCATCATAATCCTATCCTGCAGATATCCAGCCTCATGAGGAGCTTTTTTTGTTGGAGATAATCAATATGAGAGAAGCACTAACATACACAGACATTTTCAGGGACTGCTGCTCTAATCTGGAAAAAGGGCACCCAATCAGGGCCTGCATCTGTGATCGCGTGACTTCCCACTGGCCAAGCAAATTACATAGCTGCAGACGGTTTAGGAAATGCATATTCTTGTTTCAAGGGGTAACTCGGCCAAACAGGGGAAATGGGCTGTTTCCCGGGCACACACAGCCCGCACTTGTCTATGTCATTGGAGAGAAGCAATTTATGATTAAGACGGACCAGTCTTGGAGGGGAGGATCCCAGTCTGTAGGGGAAAGAGATTAAAGGACAATGGCAGCCTCTAAAGGCTTGTAGAATATTAGGTCTGGAGAAATTATTCAGTCTCACCAAGACTGAGCGGGGGAGCAGTCACAACAAATTACCAAGCAGGCCATTTTCTAAAGTCCTGACATAATGTGAAGCTGAAGGTCACCAATTTCTACTGGGCCTGACAGATCCCACTCTCACATAATCTCATCCCTTCTACACTTTCAAATGACCCCTTTCATCTGTCTCTCTTGATCTCTGTCCTTACGCCTTTGTCTAGATACCCTTCAACTGCTTGAATGACAATTGCCGGGGGTGGTCTCCCTCTCTTGTCATTATTCCCCGACAGATAAGTTGGCTTCCCGCTGGGATAAAATCAGGCCTCGTCATGGCTGGCTAGGCCACAGAGCACTATTTATAATGTCCCAAGGAATTGATGCGCTACTAACATTTCGCAGAGACGGTAAACTAAAAGGAACCTGTGGAAAACGGGCGCTGTGTGCAGAAGGGAGGAGGGGGTATGGAAAGGTAAAGAAGAGGAAAGAGGAGTGGCCAGGGGTGGAGAGAGGAGGAGTACTGCGGAGAGAGTGAGGAGAGGACACGGAAATAACAAAGGAGGGTAGCAAAATAAATAGGGATAGTAGTGTGTGTATGTATGTCTGTAATCCTATATCCCACATGACGGTGTTTTAAAAAGCACGGCTTACATCAATTAACAAAGAAGGATAGGTACATGGTGAAGACTTGGCAAGAATTGCAATGCATTCAGCTACATCAGGTCTGCTTAGTCATGCATCAATATTGTGTTAAACACAAGTCTGGCAAACGGTGAGCCCCCAAAACAGCATGAGGCTGACAAATCTGAAGAAATAACTCATCTGCATAACCTGCATGAACAACCACAAATTCGAGCTATCGGCTAGCTAGCTCATTTCTGCCCCCCCGCCTGCCTGTGGCGTCATTTAATGAAATATGACAAGTCCCACCAAAGAACAGAGCTGCAGTTTCAGAGCAGGCTCATCAGTTCCCCATCATTTTCTCACTCTCTAATAGACTGAATTTGCTATTCTCCTGCCTTCATTATTTCATTATCAAATTGCAATGGATGATACTTATTAGCCGACTATGATTCGGAGGGTATTTTGGGATAAGACAACATCATTCCACTGATAGCATCTGCATGATCCGATGCTTTCGTGTTGTCCGTCTGTTTTTTTCTTGTATCATTAGATTCCTTACATCCTGCACTTTCACCTCAAGTAAAGAGATGAAGTGATATCACTTTACAATAATATATGTGGGCCATGGTACTTCAGCAGTAGGGCGTATGCTTCAGAAACTGATGAGCAAGACGGACGTAGCGGGTTCCAGCCCACGACGGAGTACCAGGAAAAGCATCTGGTCTTCATTTGCCATGCTCCACCAAAATCCATGTGCACCCCCCCCAAATGTGAGGATTAATTGTGTCACATGGAGATGGACCTCATATACTTTTCAATCATGTATATTTTGTAAAGGGTTGACTTGAAGTCACTGATAACTTTGTTAGAAATAACTCAATCATCTGCTGCAGAATCAGTAACAGGCTGATGAGGGTCCATTGTTACATCTGATGATAAGTCCCTACATTTTGGGGCTGGAAAGGACTTAGATGGACCATGGGGGATTAAGACCTAATGCCCGTCCTGAGGATGATATACTAGAGAAGTACATTTTACATGTCACAATTAGTCTCCATATTATGGGGGTGGACACAGAAGCGATATAGCTTGGGGAATTAAGGCCCGATGCCCTTCCCAATACCCCGCAGTGAGTTTGACCTGCTGCCTCCGGCTTGTGAGTTCCCGAGGTAATCGCTCTATCCCTGAACTATCACAGAACCCCCCGAGGATACTAAAGCACCTTTATAAAAGGTTGCCAAGTTGGGAAGAGTCTCCATAGTTACATCGACATTCTCTCAGAGAACATGTGAGCAGCAAGGACTCTTCAATTCACATTATCAGCAAGTGGAGTTCATGGCTTAAGTAATTCACACATTGCATACGTCAATTTTCACACAGTAGTGACCCCAACTACATTTAGTCGGTTTAAGTTTAGATGGAGGCTAAAATTAGGGTTATGGCTAGGTGGTGGTTTAGTTTAGTGTAATGCTTAAGTAGTGGATGGTGGTTCAACCATCTCTGTCTTATCACATGGTTTCCAAGGGAACGCCTATACAGACACCCCCACGCTAGTAGAATGTTGGATACAAACTAGGCAACTTTTAAAGACCCTATATTTAAGAAAGGAGGAAAGGATTCCCTTATCAGTCCCGCAAGGGGAAATTTGGATTTCTCTGCATTTTTGACCCAACCTATCATATAGGAGCAGTGAGCTGCCAACATATGGCGCTCGGGGAGCAGTTAGGGGTTAAGTGTCTTGCTCAAGGACACCTCGATATGCTGTATGCAGGACCGGGAATCGAACCTGCAACCTTCTGATTGCCAGACGACCGCTCTACCCACTGAGCTATGCCCCCCATTTAAGTGTCTTATAAACATCATATCCAAGGGGGGGGTGTTTAGTGGTAGAGTGACTACCTCGGGAACTGATGAGCCAAACGCTGCAGGGTAGAACCCACCACAGGGCATAAGGAAGGGCAGTTGGGGTTAAATCCCCCTAGCTCCATCCAAGTCCAGCCACAGAGGGAAGGGACAAATCATCACACCTGACCTTTCATAACATGTCAGCCATTTCTTAAACGAATATTAAATATTGATGAGTAATAATTATCACTTGGATTTGCTCACAAAAAGCATGCCTTCAACTGAGAAGAACATTTTTTTGTACATAATTATGTCATGTAGGCCTCGGCAAGTTTGTTTAGTAATTCCCAATTCCTGGAGCAGTTCCTTAACACACTTGCATGAACCCATGTGACTTAGCAATGACACTACCAATACCAACCTATAATCGTTTTCGGCAGCTATGTCAGTGTGCTGTTCATAATAAGGGCGGGGGGGGAGTACCTGAGGCCACCACAGACTGAGGACGTCACGTAAAACGAGGGAAAACACATTTCTCTCAATGAACGCCGTGTCCCAATGAGCCGATTCAACCCATGTGTGTGGTCATGTGACCTGGCGTTCCAGAGTAAACCCACCATTCTTCTCGTCCTATAATGCTATCTGTGAAGAAGTGTGACTGATCAGGCTTGATAACGAGTGGACACGTAGTCCAACAAGACGAGTTAACTGAGTTTAACTGGGCCAGTGGAGGCGGGTTAGGGTGCAACGCAGCACTTCCTGGACACTCACCTAGTTTCATAATGGAAGCCAGCAGCACCCAGAGGGAGATCTCGAAGGGGATGTGTATGTGGTGGTAGTCGACACTCAGCACGGGGAAAGCCTTCTTGGTAATGTTGTACCCCGGTTTCGGGGTGACGCTGTGGTTGTCGCTGCGTTCCCGTGGGTGGACCTGGGGGGAGCTAGCTGCTCCGAGCGGCAGCACCGTCCCCTCCAGAACCAGCAGAACCAGCACAAGCAGCAGCAGAGCCCGCTTCGGTATACTCCGACCAGAACTGCTGCTGGCAGGGAGGTGTGATGGAGCTGTCCTCCGAGGAGACATGATGAAGAAGACGTGACGAACGGACTTCACCAAAAGAAAAGAAAATGAACTCGATTGGGCAGAAATGAGTTCGAGGAAGTTGTCCGTTATTGTGCAATAAAGTTAACGAACCGCTGCAGATACCCAAGCGGTATCCCGGTTAAAAGTCGGTTGTTTTCTGAAATTAATAGTTGTTCAGATGGTAAATGTCCACTTTATGTTACGCTGACTCCAGAAGGTAACATTTGTTAAGCGGACAGCCGGATACTTAGGAACGCATACAAGGCCAGACGTGCCAAGACACCATCCAAACAACCAGTCCTGTCAAACCGGCAACGCGGGTTCAATCTCAGCGTCGATTCACCAATACTGAGGTGATTGTCCTCTTCAATTCTCAACAGTGGGCATTACGGACCGAAGGTTGTCAACGGTGTCACGCTTGATGCTGACGACCCGAACGACGGCATCTCTCCAAGCCGTCTCCAACCGATTGTCCGGACGGGCGGTTTTCACATGCTGACCTTGAGGGAAGCCGTTGGAAGAGCCGTCAAATCGCATTTTGCGAGAAATCCAGCCTGAATTCAACTTTGGTGTATTCACGTCTGTATATGCGGCATTACAAGCCCACCACGTCCTCCACTCCAGACGTCCCGGTGAAACGACTCCTTTTCTCTCCCTCTCTCCGAGCCGAGGAATACACGATAGTCTCCCCTGGTGGAGGGTCCTTTATGGATTGTCACGCCGAGACGCGACTGCAATTGTCCGTAATGCTGCACATCATATGCAGGCAAATCCAACCTTCAACCCGCACACCCTTCAGCCGAGGTTGTGTGGATGGGAGGAGGAGTGGTGTGTAGGAGGTGCGGGTGGCCTGTTTATAGTGACACCTACTGGAGAGGAGGTTCAACGTGTGACGGGGACCCCTCGTTCCACCAAGATATCCAGATT
>OMLC01103197.1:14429-67449 GCA_900302585.1 Regalecus glesne | reverse complement strand
CGCATGGAGGAATGGCAGCTGTTATTCCCCAGGCAAGCTCACAGTAACCATACCGGCATGACACGTCTAGCTCCTCTGCTGGAGTGGAACGGAGGGAGAAGTGAAAGAGTAAACAAAACAGCCCAAGGGGGAAGACCGAATGGGAGAGGTGGGGTGGGGAGGGGGAGACCACATTACAAGAGCGGGAGAAAGAAGTGAGAGAATGGAGAGAGAGAACGAAGTTTGGGGGAAGTGTTTGAGATAAAAGGCAAGTTTAAAAAAAACTGAGACAATGTAAATGAGAGTAGATCCAGGGGGGGGTGAGGGAAGGAGAGCTACTGAATGATGAGAAGGAAGTCACAGTCTGAAACAGCTCAGTCTGGGATTACAGAAGAAGAGGTGACACACTCCAATGCTCTGTCACACCTTCAACCAGGAGCAGATGTTCACCTGCACACACAGGAAGACAGACAGTGGGGGAGTTTGGGGAGGGAGTTGAACAGGGAGACAGGAGATGGAGGGGCAAACAAGGGAATGATGGAGAGATGATAGGATGAGTGGGAGAAGGAAATCACATGGACCAAGAGAGGATACAGAGATCAGCATGCAAGGATGAAGCACAGCCAGTGAGGGGGGGTAGAGGGAGAGAGAGAACATGGAAAGCAGTGCATGAGATGATTTAGCAGATGGAGGGATTTAAAGAGAGTTTGTGGAGTGGAGGAGAGACAGAGAGAGGATAGAGCAGGCTTTGAGCATCTGTTTAGGGATGAGGATGCTTGAGAGAAAGATGAGGGAGACACGGAAGGGGGAGAGAGAAGAAGAAACACGTGTCAAGATCGCTTCTAGATGACGTTGTTGAATGTCCGTTTTTCATTGTGTGATCAAACCTATTGAGTTAAGCGCTCTGTCTGTCTATCTGTCTTTCTTTCTCTGTATCTCTGTCTGTCAGTTTTATTTCTCCATCCTCTTTTTTCCTTCGCTGATTTTTTTCATGCAATGATAAACTTGTTATAATGTAATGTAAATCCCGGGTTTCGGCAGTAGTTTCTTATGGGGCAGCATAGCTCAGTGGGTAGAGCGGTCGCCTGGCCATCGGAAGATTGTAGGTTCGATCCCCGGTCCTGCATACAGCATGTCGAGGTGTCCTTGAGCAAGACACTTAACCCCTAACTGCTCCCCGAGCGCCATATGCTGGCAGCTCACTGCTCCTATACAATAGGTTGGGTCAAAAATGCAGAGAAATCCAAATTTCCCCTTGCGGGACTGATAAGGGAATCATTATTATTATTATCCTTCATCTTGTACTGGGAAGACTCAGCTAACAAGGTTGCAAACTGAGATTATAGACCTGTATCATAGCATGCTATTTCAAATCCATCGCCAAAGAATAGTGTTTGTTGCAGTTCTGTGGAGTTAGCACAGTGTAGCTTCTGGATCATATCCAGCATCTGTCTCTCCGGTGCCGTACCAGTACCTGGAGGCTGCTGGCACACTCAGCAGAATGGCGGTGAACACATTCAGGCTGTCACCTCCACTCAGCATCTCATATCCGACTTTGTTGAGGCCCTAAAGAAAATCTGACCATACTTTTTAGGCTAACGTGTAACTATCTTTAACTCTTCATCATGGAGGTTAAGGAAAATAAATCTGTGTGTGCCAGCCGCTATTTGAACTAAACTGAAAAATATTTACAAGATGTTTTATGTGGAGCTTGGTGTGTTCCTCCTGAGTGTCGGATAATTATACAGGAATCAGTGAATCAGTGAATTAACAATAATGATGCTGGGGTCTGTTTGCACGGGGCCCTATTAGTGCTTAGCTGCAACAGCAGCAGCAGGGAGTTAAAGGAGTACAAGGACAAGTGGGTAAAGGAGAGTTTAACTGTTTCATCCCACCTCTTCTTACAGACTCAGTTCAAACCTTAGAAGACACCAGCTTCCTCCGCTTAAGATTGAGAAGACGTTTTATTCATCTGTCACTGTAGATACGTATAACTAAATGTGTCCTCTGCATTTGACCCATCTTATTGTAGAGGAGCAGTGAGCAGTGAGCAGTGCCTGGAGAGAAGTTGTAGCTTTCTGCAGGAGCCGGGGATTGAACCATCAATCCCCGATTACTCAATGATCACTCTACCACCTGAGATATGCCCCCCCCTCAATGCCCCCTGACAGCGGCAGGCTTGATGGTACATGTCTGCTCAGGAGCGACGGATGTGGGAGCTTGTCCGGCCAAATCAAACTGAGGTAGAAATGGGTTAATTCTGACAAATGTAATTTGGTCATCTATCTATCTGCCTGTCTATCTGCCTGTCTGTCTGCCTGTCTGTCTGCCTGTCTGTCTGTCTGTGCATCTCTCTCAAACACACATACACACACGGAAGCAAAATAGATATAATAAGCAGTGATATCTCAACCCGTGGCTGTGCTTCCACACTGTGTTTATGCACCCAGTGAAGCACTGCAAGGACACAAATAATGCAAAGCATTTTCTTCTGTCATTCCGAACTCTGTTTTTACCCATTTGTCTCATATAACTTCACCACAGACAATAAAAAGACTTTAAGAGTCCAACCACAAACACAGTTGGTTTGGCAGACAGGCCACATGCCAGTCATAAACTTAAAAATAACTCGCCTGCTGACATTATAAAGATGACTTAGAGAAGGTCAGAAATATACGAGGAGCTAAATAATAACAGTCTGAAAGTAAACATTCTTGAAATGTCGAGCTGTGGCCAAGTAGTTCTTACATGTGAGAATCTGGTATGTGTGTGTTTATGCCTATACACATCTGTGTGTGTGTGTGTGTGTGTGTGTGTGTGTGTGTGTGTGTGTGTGTTTGTGTGTAACTAGAACTTTTAACCAGCAATACATTCTAAGGCATAGGGGTCAGCTAGCCAGGAGTCTCTGAGAACCTATTTCAGCCAATGCTATGGGAGTTCAGGGGTTTATGTTTACTGATGTGTTCTCCATTTAGGATGCAGTTCACTGTGTTATTGTCCCCACTTGAGGGAGTTGGACCCTGGCCTCCTCAGACATGTGTTCTGTCTTGTTCCAAAGGCGTCTGTTCATATATGGGCATCTTCCTCCCTTCTGCTCCATTGGCTCGATTCCACTACATCCGCTTCCTGAACAACCCCCTCACACTCCTATTCATGTTGGTTAGCTAAGGGCACAGGCAGCAGCGTGGCTTTACCCTGGAACAGGAAGCAGTGTGGTTAATACTCATTTGATCGCCTGTTCTGATGTCTTGCAATGAAAACCATGAGCCAGCAATGTTTGACCCCTTTGGCTTGGTTTGTTTTCTTTATGTGTCAGTGTGTGCCTTTGTGTGTGGGTGTGGTGGTGGTGGTGGTCGTGGGTTGGGGGGCTGTGCAGGTTATTAGTAGTAGAACCATATGTCGAGCTCCATGGAAAATATTTCAAATTTCTGCACACGTGCAGAAGGATCCTTCCCAGTATCACCAGCCTCCCCAGAAGCAGTATCATAAACACACGTTTTAAACAGAGGTAAGAGTTAGTGATTCATAACAAGAGCAGGATTGTATGGGAGGCCCAGCAGCAACTGTTCACACCCTGCCCTCCTAATCACACACACGTGCACATCACACGCACGTCAACCTTTAACATAAATGAACTTTCTAGGAGAGTATAATGGTGGTTGTGCAATAACAGGTACCTGTTCCCAGAGGTTTACCCTCTTTTAACGGTATTCACGTGCACTACCAGCTACAGGGAATTAGATTCCTGGAAGTGGGGGGATCAGTGTGTGTGTGTGTGTGTGTGTGTGTGTGTATGTCTGTGTGTCTGTGTGTGTGTGTGTGTATGTGTGTGATGGATGGCTTTCGAGTACCCGTGATGCATTCAGATCCTGTTTGCACTCGCCTGTCCCATCTGCTCACTGGTCATGTAGACTTATGTCAGCTTTAAAGTAGACCAAAGAGGCCTGTTTGGTTTTATGACACGGGGAGTACAAAGCACAACAGCACTGCTCTGCAGGACAGAGAGAAACTGCAGGGGGCGCTCATCAAAGCCCGGAGTCATTTTGCCACTGGGTTTGACTTTGTTTTTAACTCGACTGAAACTGAATTAATGAGCAGCCATCGTGAAGCAAGTAGGGCCAAGTGGCACATGAATACCCTCCATATTTGATGCATTGTAGGATTAAACAGGGGAGAGTTGGACCTTACGCCCTCTGCTAGATACCAGCTGTATGAATGAATATTTACTGCAGTGTTATTATTAACATGTGAAGATCCCCCCCCTGTCTTATCGCTGCCATCCCTATATCATCACCCCACTCAGACAACTAGGTCACAGCAGATCTTGTTTCCATCAATAAGATTTTCTCACATTAGTCTGCCAAGAGAACCGATGGCACTGATCTGCAAGGCTCACTTGCTGCCGCATGTGCCACTGCTTCCACAGCCTTGCAGACAAAGTGACTGTGCACAGCTTTTTTACGCATGGGTGGAAAAAGAATGTCGTTCCTTGTTGTGTTTGCTCTGCCTTGACATTAAGGGGCACGCACATTCGGCTTTGTCTGTGCACGTGCCACTCCCAGCACCAGACGATCCCTCACCACATGTCTGGAAGAAGAGAATTTCAGCCACCCTCGGCGTCATTGCTGGTGTGGGAGTTGTCCAAGGAATTTCAACCTTCAGTTAAGAGACACAAAAGTCTGGCAGCAAAGGGGACACAGACCAAGGAGCAGTTGAGATGTAGCTCTGCCCGGAAAAGTCTGCCCCAGCCTCTGGTTACATGCCTGGAATTCTTGCTATTAGCTGCTTTTCCGGTTGCCTCCTGATATTTTTTGAAGTTAAGTTTTTTTTTTAAAGCGCTTTGCTCCACCAGACGGAGGGGAAAGGAAATATTTACCAGTCCAGAAATAAGTTAGTTTTAATTGCGTTGCCTAGTGAGTGCAGTTGGTGGTCTGCAGAGCTGTAAAAATGTGCCTTTGATTGACGTTCATTAGAGGTAAAGCAGGGTGGTATCCCACTCGGCATCGCAGAGGCATTCCACAGGAGTTAGACTGTTCTCCAAACAAACCACTGCAACCGTCCCTTGCATACCTTCCCTGTGAGATCCTGGTGGATGCTGTAAATGAATAAAACGTTATGATATTCCAAGAGGCACATGAGTGGTAAAAGAGTCGAGACACTCTTCAAACTTTATTATTCAGACTAAGTTGTGAATAGCATTATGGTCATGAGAAAAGGAACACGTTATTCATTTCAGGCTGACGGATCACTAGTTTAACATTGCCTCAGAGGCTTGGCATCCTCACAGTGGAGATCACAGGCTATGAAGCCAAGAACTTTTATGCAAAATACTTTTTTCCCTTTCTTTCCGTGCAACTGTCATGCATCCACACACATGTTCTCTCTCAGTCAAGGATTTATGGTTATAATGACATATTGTATTGCACCTTTTACAGTTTCTGCCAGAGCCAATGCTGCTGTGGCCGTTTGAGGCAAATGAAATATCGTGTTATTCTCTTCCTGGTTGGTAAATATCACTGTAAGACAGGCAAGTAGACACCTGCGATTGGACATCATAGTCTGTTGGGCTTAGTGTGTGTGTGTGTGTGCAGGCCTGTGTGTCAGCGAGTGTTTGAAATTACAAGGGCCATTATCTAATCCCGTTATTATTGTATATACTTAGACTTCTCCCCCTGTTATTGCTCCATGATGTAAAGAATGGCTACATTTAGTCTATATTAAGGTAGGGCTGATGTCTTGTAATTGCAGGATTGGTGGTTCGATCTCCAACCCCTGCAAAAAACGTTTCAAAGTGTCCTTGAGCAAGACACTGAAACCCTAACTGCTCAAGCCGTGCAATGGAATGGTGACCTGTCCAGGGTGTTTCCCTGCCATTTGTCCAAGGAATTACTGAGATAGGCCCCAGCATGACTCCGTGACCCAACTGTGGAGAGGTGGTTGACAATGGATGGATGGATGGATGGATGGATGGATGGATGGATGGATGTGGTAAATATGATAAGTGTTGCTGCATTCTGCATTATTGAAAATTGTTGAGACATAAGTGTTTCATGCATAAAGCTGATGGGTAGTTTGGCACTGGCTCTGCTCAGTGTCTGACAGTGTCACACATTATTATGTCTAGAATCAGTTACAACACTGGTCTGAGGTGAAGGTGATTCACTTCTCCCTCAACTCCACTGACACACACACACACACACACACAAACAATTAAATTTATTACATGTGCTCTTGCCATGCATTTGCTGGCTCAGTTCAACAGCACATGGTTTCCATCTTTTAATGACAGCTGAGTAAATGTGTTCAGAAATTAAGAAACAATGAGACACAGGCTTCATTTTCTGCATCTTTGCAGAGCAAACCCCACGTTGTCCTTTTGCACAAGTGTAAAAACTAATGCAGAACATTGAGATTTACACATTTTGTATTGCCTGATAAACTTAAACTCTTTCATTTTCTGTTTGTTAAAGCAATTTTAGAGATTACAAGGAATAGAAATGTTTTCATTTTGGCATTTTTACGTTATCCCAAGTTATCGCAAAGCCTACTTCACATACAGGCACCCAGATGCCCAGTCATGCCAAGGATACTGAGGAGTGTTATTTAGATATGTATGCAATCTGCTGAACAGGGACTCTAATTTAAGGCTATTTTGGGTGCTGTACAAAGAAATGTTGTGAAATGCGTCACAAGTGGTTTTGATTTGAACAAATAAATTGGGATTAATAATCCAAGCACGGCAAACAGCCTGCTTTTCTTTGATACACAAACAAGGCTACAAATATTAGTATACAAAAATTCAGTGAAATCATGGCATTTTTCTAAGCATCATTCTGATTGGTTGAGTTCAAGTGATGACAAGGACCCTGACCTCTCTCCCGCGTTTATACACGAGTGTGACTGGTGTGCTGCATTGTTAGCATGGTTTCTCCGTTAATGCGACCCTGGCCCATTGTTTTGCCTCTCAACTCAACAGTGTGCGCTAAGCATTAGCCTTGCTCATAAGCGGCGAGGCCCTGCAGCTTTGTGGTAATGCTGAGGGCCAAAGGGCAGATTACTAATGCATCAGGCCTGCAGGGTTACAATCAGGTGGCTTCTGTGCAGAGAGGTGTCATAGAAACCAGAGCTCTGTCCGCGGGTGGAGCCTGTCAAAAGGTTCTCTTTGGACACTGTATCCACCCCAGCAGCTCGAAAGTCCACCGCCCTCTGACCATGCCTCCTCCCAGACTTTTCATTATGCGTAACTTCACACTCACTCAGCTCATGGGTGTTCCAAAGTTTGCAGGAAAGGGAAGGGGGCTGGGAGGACCATTCCTGTTAGTGAGGTCAGATGGCTGTGCTTATGTTTCCCAGCCCTCCCCTCGTCCTCTGTCTTTTGCATGTGCTGATAAGCAGTCAGGTGGCAGGGTAGTGAATAACTCTTCATATCATCCTGCAGTCCCATTTAGCATTTCAGTACAAGACACGGCATGATTAGATCATCCCCCTGCGATCTTTACCACAGCACCTCTTGAAACAAAGGTGATAGTGCTCGTCTTCCTTCTGTCTTCAGATACTCTGTTTAGTCTGCATTCAGCTGGTGTAGAGCAGGAGTTCCCAGACTTTCTCATACCATGACCTGACTGTAGAGATGGTTTTTGGCCAAAACCCACCAACAAATACTTTGTGCAGCAAAACAGGCAATAAGCTCTTATTGCCTGTCAAAAGTGAGGTCAGTAACAAACCTGCCTCTGGTGATGGCCAGTGCAGTATTCACCTTCTCACTCGCCAACCACGGCTTGCCAATGATGCCCGTGAACAGACGAGGCTCACCAACATTAAACAACATTTCACTGACCTTTCAGACAATCAAATCACTGCATTGTTTGCATCGACTCCAAAAGGATGAAAATAAATGTTCTCTTTTTTATTTTTAAAGTTAAAATGATCTTTCCTAACAAATTATGGTCATTGTGCAAATCCCACAATACACTTGGGCCCCTGCTGCAGCCCACTTGTGGGTCACATAGCTTGAAAACCAAAGCTTTAAAGGGTTCTCTGATCCACCAAGAGGCTTTTCCATTACTGGTATGACACCAAAACAAAGGAAACCGATTAAAACTTCACTTTACAATGCTGACATTACACGTTTACTGCTCTGCAGCTCTGCATTTGCAGCTCTGGCTCACATTGCTGCACATTTAAGTGTTCAAGGAATTTGCTGATGAGATCAGAGTGGGGGTGTTGCTCACTTACCCGAATGACTGAAAATGGTCACAAGCATTTTGCAGCAGTATGTTTTACAGCAGGTCTTTTGTTTTATCAGTCGATAGATCCATTAATGGAGCAAAGGGGACATCACATAATAAAGCTTGTTTGTACCTTTATCGCTCACGGTATCACCTGCATAGAGTCCTCAGACGTGTTATTCAGGAATGTGGGTCTGAGTAAATGGGGGAAAGGTGAGTGCATTCGGCGTCAGTAACCTTGAAGAAGTGGCATGGATATTGCATGTGATAAGAAGGCTACGAGTGTCGATAGTACGCTTGTCGATGTTTAACCTTTGGCAATGGAGCGTGTTCATAAAGTGCGGTGGCCTCCTGTTTTGAAACCATCCCAGCTTCTCCTGCTCATTGCACTGTGCTGTTTGCATCCAGCATTGCAGGTTCTGAAAGTGGTGAATGAACCAGTAATGTTTGCGGTGTCGCTGTTTGCGGCTTTGTCAGATGGGCTCGGTGGACCAAATGATGTTAATGTAGGAAACCAACATGGTTCATGCACATGCTCCATTTCATGTCATACCCAGTCTAATAATAAATGCAGAGTGGAGTCATTCATCCTATTTGCAGCCTGATCTGTATTGTCTGGCCGTCTGAGCTGAAAAGGCCTCGTTTCCTTGCCCAGAGAATTCAGTGTTCAGCAAGATAGACCAATTTTCATAATAAGATAGTTATACTGCTGGCTATTGTAACGAAAGGAAGGGCGGTGCATGTAGTTGCAGGGTAAGAGCTGGATTATTGTAACAATGAGAGCTGTGAGTTGGTTGTTTGGTGCCATGTGAGAGAGGCAGGCTGAAGGTAGTGTGAGAATGAGGGGCTGTGGGTTTGCTGAATTCCTATCTATTGAGCAGAGCCATGGCCTCTGTCTAGACAAAGCTCAGTTGTCGGGGAGACCTAGGCCAATCCAGGACTGCCCCGGGCACCAGGAAGTATTTGTGGGAGAGGGCACTTTTTCACTCTGCTAACTTCTCCCTCCTTAGGGGATTCTAACAAATAAGTCAACTGCTGCAAGGTTGTTGTTTTTTTTTTGTTTTTTTTCCAGTGGTGGGAGTTTTTCTCCCATGGCAGGGTGGAGACAGCTCGGTGCATTTTGTAGCAGTGATATCAGCAGAGTTGAAATCTATCCTCTTTTATGTTTTCCCCTGGACAGGAAGTGTCAGCCCGGCCCGCCTCAGACACCAAGTGTTTACCAGAACATCCAAAGTCTCCGACAGGCTCGATTAGCAAAGCCTGACACGCATTCAATGAGAAAAAAGAAAAGCCAGGCCTGCATCATGCTCTTTAACACGCCCTCTGTCATGCACGGATTCATTCTCATGTGGTCACTTCTGTACGTTTTTATCCCCTGATGCCAGACCTCATGAGCAATTGCGGTGAGCAATATGACGAGAGAGGCAAACCTCCGCTAGTGGAGCCACTTGCTGTGGCTTCGTCGCCTTGAACCTGACTGCGTGCAACAGATAAGGGCAAAACAGGCGACGGGGCGGCTCACACTAAGGGTAGATCAGACGGCAGACAGGGTTGACTGAGGGTTCATTAACTGTCAGGCTCAACCATAACCTGGGGGCTCTCTCTTGGAGCCATGCTCACTGTCTGTCTGAGCCAAAACAAGCTCCTGCTCTCAGAGGATCTGTTCTGATGACAGCAGAACTTACGATGTGTTTACATGAACCTTCCCGTGTCTCGGTTTGCGTCTGGCATTAAGGAATGAGGCACGGACAGACGGTCCTCGCCACCCTCGGCTGTCTGTGTTCCTGCAACCCACCCTGCACCTCCGCCCATTGGTGCACATTAATTTCAAGGCAAGTGCACTGCACACTAGCGGGCAGGCTCAAAATAGAAGAAGATCTGGCTGAAGTGGCAAGCGAAACAGAGTAACTCTTCTGCAAGTTCACGTCCTGCACGAGGCTGGTTTTGCATGACAACCCCCCCCCCTTTGTCTGCACATGAGCTCTCGTGTATCAACAGAAGCAGCTGGTGGAGCATTTCATTGCATCTGGCCATCCAGACTTTACCCCGCACATGGTGGATTTTTCATCTTCATCCTTCTTCTCTCTTTTTGCTCTTTTCATTTCTCCCCAACTGTCAAATCAAAGCGAGCTCTCAGAATGCCACAGTTTCTGGAAAACAATCAAAGGAAACTGGATGAGGGGGGAAACTCGTGCGCACGCATAATGGTGCATAGAGCAAAAGATCGGCACCTGGTTCAGAGCTCTTTATCTGACGTTTCAGACCATGAAAGGAGAAGGGCGCGCTCTTCAAAGAGACCTAATCCATGGATGTTGCTCACCAACGCGCTCTGCAGGGTGTATATAAAGAACCACAGATGACATAATTTGTCAGGGACTCGGAGGGGCATTACTCAGACCTTTGAACTCCTAAGTTTCCTGTACTGTCTAAAGTATGTGACGCAGAGACACAAAGGACCCTGTTTTTTCTGCACACCAGGCCCAGGTGGGGAACAGAGGACACGATGATGGACGAAGAAGAAGGCGGCTGTAGTGAGGAGCAGTTGTCCCGTGGGTGACCTCACACTGCATGAAGGTGTTGCTAGTCCTTAAAGTGCTTCAGAGAAAAGCACAGCGGAGTCAATGCCTTTGTTGAACCCAAAGGTAGACTCCCACCTTCTCTGACTCAGTGGCTTGGAACCCTCCTGTGCTGTTTCAGTCGAACACATGAACACAACACCCTCCGTTTTTCTTTTCATGTCAGCTCACTTCACACAGCAGATCTCCGGCGCAGTCTGGGAAACACACGAGGCCTTTGATATTCTGTCACCGTCACAGCTCTTAATCGATGGCGGGCTTGCACAAATGAGGATGTTGCAGCATTAGTCATACACTTTGTCTCCACTGAGAGAAATCACCCCTGCAATGCGCTGTGTTGTTGCATGTTTGTCTCTCTGTGGGAGGCTGGAGAGAACATGTCTCTTTCCTCTGCACGCCTGACTGGCCTGTGCTTCTGGACAGTCTGGCTCCCCTGATAGCATCAGGCTGTCTGAGATTAGTGTGCATGAGGGTGCAGTTAAACTTGTAAAAGCTCAGGGGCTGCAGTTATGGTGCCTCCACTCTATGCAGCATTGAAATGGTAGTCTCGAGTGTGGCGCGGCACTGATAGCATGTCACCATTGTCACCGTGCCTCTGAAATGACCTTCAGCAAAGAGCTTATTGTCAAGTTACCCTCGGTTTCCTGTCCTGGGAGCAAACCATGAAGTTTTGTGTCAAGCAGGTTAACAGCACAGGCACGGGGGAGATAATGGCCTGCTTACTCTCCTATGGCTAAGCAGTTTGGGGGACTGGCAAGCTGATGAAAAATAATTTGTGCAGAAAAATCTATAGAAAGCCTTGGTAATGCATGAATGTACAGCATCTTTAACGACTGGTATAGCTAGTATACTTTGATATTCTTTGTTACTAATTGGATTTACGTTCCTCCAGTAAAGTTAGGATGAGAGGAGTGACGTGCTACCATATGGTTGTTTTTGTGATTATTAATCATATTATCGGACCTGTGTTCACAGCACATCCTGCAGCCGGCCACATGAAAGCGGCAGCTAGCTGGTATGCATATGCAAGTTGATATGTTTCCTATCAAGGGGTTTTGTGTCCATCATATCATTTCAAGTGCCAAGTATCAATGTGTACCTCAGAAGTTCTGAGAAAGAGCTGACTTTTGTTTATATGTCGTTTTTCTGTATTTCGAGTTTATTCTAACTCTTGGGCATATTTGCTGAGCTTTCAATGTCAGAAAAGTCCACATTTGTACTTATCTTACCCATTGAGATGGACTGAGAGGTCCGTTTTTATGAGTCATGACCAGCCCCCACGTTGTTGGGATAGACATGGATCTAGATGGAGACCAGATGCCGTTTCTCACACCTAGTGGTAGAATCAAACCCATGATGTCAGGTTCATCATTTCCAGAAGAGCACACTCTACTGCTGAGCTACCATGGCCCCCATTGAGATAATAGAGCATAGGGATCATTATTCTCACCATTATTTGACTATCTGTGGTCAGTATTATGTATACATGCAATGGATCTGTGTACTACATACACCTGGAATTCATATGTCCAAGTTAGACACAGCCCTTTACAATCCAACCAACCTGGCAGCATTACTCTGGAGGTGTCCTAGCAGAGACTTCACCTGCCAGGGAACAAGGGCCTGTTTGAAAAGTAGTCCTGTGCTTTCCAAGGCTCAGAGCTTCATCAGATCAGACAAGCTCTTTAAAAGCAGATGAACAGCAAACCCTGTGTACGCCCAAACCAGAATGAAGTACTGATGCTGTCACAGGTGTGTTCTCTGGCTAGCACGACTTCTCACCAGGTTGACCGCAGGGCACGACGTGCCATCTGGTACGCATGTCTGACACGAGGGGAGGAATCTCCACTGGGCCCTTCTGCTTTCATACCTTCCCAAATGCACCACTGTTGCAACATGCCACAGAGGCCAAATCAATATTCTGTCTCCAAATATAGCACACAACTAATCAGCTGGGAGAGAATTTACAAGCGAGTACATTATGGGCCATTATAGGAAAACCATCATGCCATTTTCAACAGTATCTCTGTATGTGCTGTTGGGATAACAGTCCATTAGAAGCCATAATACTGAGGGGTCTGTCTCTAAAACTCCACTGAAACTGAGTAACACTACATACGGTCGTATAATGCACTGTTGCTATTCACATTTTCTCATACAATGCAGATGATCTGCAAACCAGGAGGTATGTTTCTGCATTTATGGGTCGTCGGCCAGGGACATCACCATAGGACACAATTTTGGCATTATCTCAGATACACACGGAAGCAGAAGACTGCTCAGCATCTAAACAAATCACCACAACATATATTGAGATATTGTGGAAAATCATGACCATCTCCCTCTTAATATTTTCCTTTTTCATCAAGCTCATCAATATTATTGTGCTGATTCATTTGTATTATTGTTATTGTTGTATTATTATTAATTTGTATTTGCAGAATGTCACAGGCTGCTGTTCTCACCAATACCGATTTCCCATTTATGATGAGCTTGTTTCACAGAATGAGGAAATGTCCTTCTTGTTTCATTCCTTCCTGTTGTGACAGCTGCTAAACTTGTGTCATATCTTGTGGCTGCCACCACGTCCAGACACACCAGTGGATGCTGAACGGCAGGTCCACACGCACAAATATTATTATTTTTTGCTGATGTTGCCATGAGTTCGTCAAAATGAGACCTGAAAGTGACCATTTTGATACTGAGAGACTTTCATGGGCCCTAGATAGAGCTGAGCCAAAATGCACATTGAAAAGATAGTGGAGGGAATAAAGCAATGCTGACAGATTTAAATAATGCTGCTGCGGAGGACACAGTGCAGCCATTAGGATGAGTGAGGACATAAAAAAAAGATGTGATCTTAAACTGAGAAGACTTTAGAAATGCCAAAGGAATTCTAAGAACAGCATAGAACTAAAAAGCATTGATTTCTTTAACCGGGGGGTCTCTTAACTAGTGTGCAGCAGTGTCAGTCTGGGGTCACAAGTAACAAGCTGAGATGAAACAATGGCTCAGTAAAACATAAAACACTTAGCAGCGAGGTTGTCAGACGGTGGCCCGGTCGGGAATGTTGCTTCTTCAAAAGCTCATTACACCTCAAGTGCCTCCTTACAAACCTAGATAACTGTGGCTGATGTCGTCATGCAGCGTCCCTGCTGAAAACGTGGATTAGGGCCCTTCCACCCCAGCTGCTGGGTTATTGTCTTTTAATACCCATTTTTACATGACAATGTTGCTACAACATCAGATCCCAGCAGCCACACCGTCTTAATGCAGTACTATAGTCACAGCAGCTCAGCTTTGAGAGTCTGTGATGGTTATTTGCAGATGCCTCTCAGCCCCCCTGTGCTTTGCATCTATTTTTAAAGCCGCCACACCATATTTAATCATTTATACTTCAGAGGGGAACGGCGATACTGCTTCCTGTGGAGGAAGCGGAAAGGAGTGGGTGGGGGGATTACAGAGATGCATGGTCTTGTCTCCCCTCTGTATACTTGGCTCTGTAGCAGTCCATGTTTTCACCCCCCTTCCGTTTCAGCGAGGCCCCCTCCTCCATAGCATCCCTGGCCAGAACACTTAGCTAACACTGACCTCGGCACATGGGAAAGGTCTGTGGTTCTAGTGCCATGCAGCATTTAGGGCCACTTTGCCATGTGTTCGGCTCTTGCAGTGCACCACTAGTCACCAAAAAGCATGCAATGAGAACCTGGTGTTGATTGGTTGCTGTGCAGATGTGAGGAAATTCTACACCCGATTTCCCCTGTAGGGTGAAAAACGGACAAGGAGAGTGATTTCTCAAGGCCCCGGCTCAAAGCCTGTGAACCGAGATCTGCTTTCCCTCTCAATCTTGAGCCGCTGGTGCTTGGTGAAAGGGAAATCTACAGCTTGTCAGCGCTCCTAAAAGAGCAGTTAAATCAGTGTGGGACAGCCCAGCTTACACTACTCTCCTAATCCTCGAAGCATGGGTTGTGAAACAGGACTCTGTTGCATGGCTGGGTCGCAGTTTGTACATGGGTTGAGTCAGTTCCCGATTAAATCAACTGTCATTTTAGGGAAGTTGAGCAGCTATATGTCCTTTCTCTGCCACTTACTGGATTTCTCACACTTTCTGCTCTGTTATGCAAGCCTAATTGTGTGGTACAACTCGGCACTCACCCAGCGTAAAGTGTAACTTTCAGCTCTAGTGAGGATTTCATGATTTTCCCACAATTAGACATGAGAAAATCTGAGTCTCTTGTCTTTATGATGAAGACACGTGACGTAAGAGAGCATCGTCAGCTTCCGAAAGCCTCACCGGGTTATATTACAAGATGCTTCTGCTGACTGTCTTTGTGTCAGTGCTGAAATGCCCTCATAACGCACATTATCTCTGATGACGGCACACATTCAGAAACTCACCTTCGTCTTATGTGAAGATGGTGTTGTAAGGACGTTTGTATGTAGATCCTGGTTTTTTGTGTGTGTGTGTGTGTGTGTTTTTTTTTACATTTTCCAGATCTGGCAGCGTTACCTTTCTTCCTTGCCTTCAAAGCTATCTAAGTGAACGCCTCCTGAAGTGATTGCTACTTACTTAAATCTTATTTCATTTTTTTAATTTTTCTACAGATTTGAAGACAGCTGTCTGGAGACTTCAATGTCATCGAAAATGCAAAGCTCCAACAGCATCGCTCAGGCCAGGAGGACGGTTCAGCAGTTGAGGTTAGAGGCCAGTATTGAGAGGATAAAGGTACAGTCCGCTCATCTTTGTTTAAAATGCCATGTCATGCACGCCACATCGAGTAGCACACTTCTGCCAAACCGCATATGTCTGTGCCTGTGTATATTAATCCCTGGTTTAACATCTCTGCAGGTGTCCAAGGCATCATCGGACTTAATGCGCTACTGTGGAGAACACTCCAAGTACGACCCGCTACTTATGGGCATCCCTGCCTCTGAAAACCCTTTCAAGGACAAGAAGCCGTGCACTATACTGTAGCAGTTAGTGAGCTTTGTGTCCGTTTTCGTCATAGGAAAAAGACAAGATATTACGTTACAAAATTTACCTTAATGCCAATTCCAACTGTACTTTTTCTCATGCTTGCTGTAGTTCCTCAGCCATTACGGTTCAGTAAGGAGTGAGTTCTGCTCTACCTTTCAGTCAGATACAAATTACACCAAAGAGCACCAAGAGACAATGAGATGACAGGCAGATATTAGCAGCTGTGGCTTAGAAATGAGCCTTGATTTAAGACACGGATATGGGTTCGGGATGAGAATCAACCGTGATGAGGGTTCTCCTCCCTGTTATCAGAACTAATCGGGAAGACCCGAGTCCTCTCTGCTAAAAAGACCGGGATCTGAACGGAGCCATTGCTGATTCATAATAGCAGGCATAAACAAGTACACTAAATCACTGGTCCATTCATCACTTGTCTTTCAGCTTTCACCGCTCGCTTGCATCAGTCCCGCCCTCGACTTTAGAAAACACCCTATCTATATTGTGTGCTACTGATGATGAGCGTCCCTCAGTGTAAATGCCTCTGCAGATAAGGATCACTGTCGGACAAGCTAACTACGCTTACGCTGCCTGTCTTTGGAAAAGAAAATCAGAGGGCAAAGGTTTATTGCCAGTGACGCAAAACCCTGACTCTTTGTTTTCATGTTTGGTCGAGCCTAAAGGTCAAAGTTAAAACTGAATGAATATATAACATGGCTTTCTGACTGAAAGTTGATAGTAGCTTTTTTTTACATCTCCATCTAAATTTTGGGGTGAAATTAAAAGTCGTCCGTGAGGTTCCAGAAAGGCTAGCTTAAAAATGGCCTTCATTGGAAATAAAAAGAGGGAACAATGACTTTCAAGTCTCCATCGTAAAATTTTGTTGAATTTAGAAAAGGGGTTAAAAAACAATTTCCTTGACGGGGCAGAAAATTCGCACAGTGTAAACTGGCCTTGCAAGCATCTCGGCGTGTATTTGTCTGATCTCTTGAGTACCTAAATATTTATTCCATATATGCTGATTTTATCTTTACTTCTAACATGTTGAGAATTTCGATGACACGTCAAATGGTCATCCACAGGTCAAAAAATTTGTGGCAAGTTGACCCCCGCCCCCCCCCAACAAAAAAATGACTCTACATTTCTCATGGCTGCAGCCAGATGAATCACATACGCACGTCTTTATTGCATCACCATGTCTATGCATATCCACAGGGATATCAGATGTATGGTACATGTTGAAGTTTGCTGACAGAGTGACTGACGTCTCTAAACTGCGGTGTGGTAAAATTGTCATGTGAGTAGACTCTCCTCACTGACAGGGAAGTTTCACCAGAGAAGTGTCTTTATGCATGCTCAGTAATCCAGAACAATGGATTTGCTCAACATCTGGACACAACGTTTCAACGTTGTGTCCAGATGTTGAGCTGATTCAACATTCTTTGTGATCTTCTCAAGAGAAGTTTCATTCACCTGCCGTAGAGATGACGGCGGTTTCGAGGACAGCATATCTCTAACCAGCCGATGCATTCAGTGGTGAAAGCAGTGATGTAAAATGAGGTCAGACAGTATGCTACATTTCGACGTCGCCCTTTAATGAAGTGAATCCTGCAGAGATCTGAAAGAGCATTCATAAACAGGTCGTCTTTTTGCTAAACGAGAGCAGGACCAATCTGTGCCACGTCATTACACATCCCAGCGTACAAAGGAGGCTCTAATTGACCGGTCATGAGACTTTGCCAGTGCTTTCTAAGTGTTTCCCTCTGAACGGCTCGGGGCATCGCTTGCTGTGGGATGATACTGACACTTTGCAGTCCATGAAAGTGTGACGACTGTTAAGAGCCAAGTTTTAAACATCCGTGTTTACAGCCCCTCTGCTTGATATTAACGCTCACCATAGCAGTCCGTTGCATTTAATTTGCTATCTATTATACATATATTTGTGTGTGTGGTTGTATGTATTAGCAGTTGTGTGAAGATGCTAGTGGCCAACAGGGGCAAGTGATTGTGTATGTTAACCAGCCAGGGGCCTTAATGAAGTATTCCTGCTTCACCATCTTACATTAGTTATCTTCCTCAAGTGCTGTTAGCTTAATACTGTGAAGAGTCGATTAACCACTGACGTCAAGTCTGATTCGATGCTTCTGACTTAACGCCAAGTCATTTTCTGCCGTCGACACGTCCCCTCCACATTCTCATGTGGTCCAGTTCAGAGCTGGCAATGACACATTCCTAAATCTTGGACACGGTATATGTCTCCATTTATCATGTGCAACTTAGAATTGTGCTTTGAATTGCTTTTGACATGACACGTTTGTGTTTGTATTCCAAGTGTTTTGTTTTTTTACATTGCATCACTCCATTGAAATAGATGTGGGTGGTTTTTTTTGAGGAGGGGGGATATTTGTTGCCAGGAATTATAGATGATTTGAATAGAAAATCTTGTTTGATGCATGCTGTGCTTCATATCTCAGATATCAACTAAACAGTTTTTGTTCAAAACTACATGGCAGGTAGCAAGCTGTGCCGCTTTTTGTCTTTACCTGTGTTTTGTAGATAAATAAATGTGTCAAAAATAACGAGCTAATTATTTGTGAGTAATTCATCAAAAACATGATTCATTGACTCTTATCCATCCATCCATCATCTTGGTGCCTCAATTGCACAGCAATGCAGACACATAATGAAAGGGCTGCAGGGTGGGAACCCCTTGTATCAAATTCTCATTACGTTGTGCTCGCTCGGTTGTGGCGTTTTGTTTCTTGAAGATATCAAATAGACAAAACATGAGTAAAACAGGGAGCCCTTAGATCTATTCCAAACAGCCCAACACATTCAATCCTCCTAAACGTCTCCACGCATGCTCAATAATCCAGATGAGGAAATCACAGGAAGACGAGCAGTTAATCAGTTACTCTGGTTAACAGCCATGCCAATTTGCATTTGAAACCAGTCATTGGTTTCGGGTGTTTTGCAGCTGCATTGTTTGGATACCTGCAGTCAGTTGAGACTGAAGAGGTCACTTGGATGGTTGATGAATTTTGCATCCAGATGAACCGATTTAACTTCATGTGATAACCTTTCAATACTATCATACATGTAACAAATAATGCAGGGATGGACTGGTGACCTCTCCAGGGTGTCTCTCCACCTTCTGCCCAATGAGTGCTGGGAGAGGCTCCAGCAGATCCATGACCTGACTTTGGATAAGGGGTTGACATTGACATGACATGACGGGGAACAAATAATACTTGTTAACGTATACTTTATCTATGCAACTCATCCTTGTCTAACTCTAACCATAATAAAGAACTGGCTAGCAAATTTAATTTCTAATATTTATGTTGCATCCACCTCTAGGGCAATAGAAGTCTACCCCCTAGCTAGCTAGCTAGCTAGGCCTGGGGTCAGCCACTCCATACACCGCATGACCTGTAGGCAGATGGGTGACCCCTGAATTACAGGGCATACCAGTAGCAGTTTTTCAGGTTCGGAGGAGCATATACTTATTTTTATTTTTCCTCATATCTGTCTTACTGTCCTTTGTACCCTAAGCAATGACAGGACTGTTATGCAATAATCTCTATTTCTATTGATGGCCTTCTCACTCGTTTCCCCAATGACTTCAGGTGTAATGTTTCACCTAGAATCAGGTCAACTCATGTTTGCTGGCCTACGTGGATGTAATCCTCACTCGTCTGATGGATGGAACTTTTTTCTGGTAGTGTCAATTTGCATGATTGGGTTACCTATCGGCACAGTGCAAACCCTCCAGGATAAGCCAGTTATCCAGTATCTGCAGCCAGACCAGAGCTCCCATTCAGCATCTCACTTATTTCCATGTGGCGAGAGCCACATGACAGGATGGCCTCTGCAAGGCATGCTGCCACTTAGTAATGACTGGGAAGACTGTTCCTAAGGACATCTGGCTCTAGTATTAACATTATATGTTGCCCTTCAGAAATATTAACACTTTATCCTGTTTTTCTGTCTCTTCAATAAATGAGCCTTTGTTTGACGTGTTGGTAACAAAAATATTTTTGGATGCGCACAATTCCAAAGAACAGTCTCAGCGAGAAACAAAACCGTAAAGCCAATTGTGGAATTGGTTGATTGATGTGTCCAGATGCAGGCCACAGGAGTCTCACATACTAAAACCCTTTTGATTCACTGCTCTGCTTGGCAGATTTTGTCATCATTCCCGTATCCCTTGCAAATTTGCAATATACAGGATGGAAAGCAAATCCTGCGCTTGTGTTGGCTGCAGGGAGTGTTGTTTCTCCCCCATCTCATACAACCCCATTCTGTCCCAGTGACGGTGGCAGTCTCGCATCTCGATCCAAATCTTTCCCCATCTGCTTTTTTTTTTTTACCCCGTGCCAGCCGATATCAGTAACATGCGACCATCTTGTCTTCCAATGTCTCTCTGCTACTTTTAGTAGCTGCACGCTGACATCACTGCTTTCGGTCAACCACACTGCTTGTGGTGGCTAGTAGTTAGCAGTGCCTCTTTTGTCAGTGTATCACTGGTCAGGGGAGTGCCCTCTATTCATGGGACTATTTTTAGCCATGAAGTTAAAGTACTGTACAACTCTAGCTATAGAGGCTGAATAGACCTGATTCATGCAGTCATTGTTTCATGAGCCCCTATTTAGAAGGCTTTGTTCCTCCCCACTCTGTGCAAGCACCTATAGGTTCTGGTGTTCTCTGAGAGCTCTGTTGGAAATAGATGGTAAAATGAACTTTTCCTTGCCTCCCTGCTATTTTTAATACAGTCAGCAGTAAATTTAGCCCTTTTTCCACTGATGCATGAGGCCACTGGAGAGTGGGCCGTCACGTTGTGCACAGTGCTGCTCAGTGAACGTGGTGTGAATTTTCCTTCCTCGCATGCGTCAGTGAAGGAAAGATTCAGCCTGCACTGCCCTGTACTCATAAATAAATTACAACAATGCATCGATGAGCTCCTAGCATGTTGTGTAACTAGAGTGAAATCTAAAGTCCAAATTACATTTTGTACAAATTAAAGTGTTCTATTGAATGTGAACATTGTGCAAAATATTTTACTTCAGCATATGGAATCAATGGAAAGCCGGTATTTAGGGCAAAGAACCGTGCTGTTGCCATTGTTCTCATTTGTTCAGGAGAGGGAAGCTGCAGAATGAGCTATCCTAGATGATCTTCCAGAAATGTGCTGAAAAGGCACAGTAGCCTCTCTTGTGACATGCCAGGACAAAGCCCTAACCACTGTGGAACTATGAGTGTGCTTCCTAGTAACTAGTTAGGTTACTGTAGTTATGAAGGGTACGTTTGTCCCAGTTTCAACATCCTTTCATATTTTGCATAGGTATGCAAGCATATTCTTTAACTACACGGAAATCAAGATGTCAAAACCAGTTCAATAACTACTTTGGATAGCTTTATTTCACTTAACCTATGCACAAGGTAACATTTAATGTACTTTGCAAAATAAATACAATGAATTAAATTAATATAAAAAAACTTAACAGATTTGCGGACAAGTTAGTACATCACTTTGCCCATATAACATCCTGTGTACACTTCCCTTTTGGGTGACCAAAATGACAGCCTTTAAAATGTTCATAATCTGTTAAATTAATTTACTCAATAAGAAAAAAACAAATCTTTAGATTTGGTCCAATTTCCAGGAAGATCTCTTCAGGCTAAAAGCCCAAGCTGGTCCATTCCAGCATAGCCCAGTTCTTGAAGGCTGTCAACTGAGGCTCTGTCTGCATTCCTGATCTTATGCTTGAGCTCATCACCACGTGCGTCTGGCTACTCACATGATTCAGTTTCCTGTAAAGGCTTTTTTTTCCTTGGAAGAGAATGACACAGTCATACCCTTGAAATCCTGTAACTCATATTGCTGAGTCATTCTTCCTTGGCCCGAAAATCCACTCTGACCTGGCAAGTTTGTTGGACCGTTTCTTTTCCTTATCTTCTTTCTCCGCCCCTCCCATCTGTCCTTTATTTTTCTCTGCAGAAAATCCCCAAGGAAGTCCAACTGAGACATTACACAGGTGTAGTGCAGTTTCTCTCTCAATGCAAATAATACATTAAAAATCCATGTCGCATCACCGATCAGGCAGGTTAATCACTGGCACCCACTGATCCAAACATCGACTGTCTTTGCAGAATCTGTTGACTTTGCTGAGTGCAGGGTCCTTCCCCAATGATGACTGAGGGTTCTAAGGAGCAAAGAGGGCAACATTTAGTAACTATTATGCCATTAAACACATCATGGTTTGCATTAAAAGTTCTTGGCACGGGATGGACACTGAGAGGAAGCACCAATTTGTGGTAAAATATGTGTACCGGTAGCTGCATTGATTTCCATGCATTGAAAAACAATCTCACTGATGACACCATCCACAAGTTCTCATGTTATATTCACTTTCTAAAAGCGTGTCTGAGGAAATAACCAGTAGGAAACTTACGGTGATCCGCCAGAGGGCAGCCCCAGACATAGAATGAGTAACTAAAGTTAGATCAATGGTTGGGGTTTCCAATCAAGCTGACACATACGTTTTGCACCCACTGAACTCCTCCCTGACCCCCAGAAAGCTATTATGGACTCAGAACAAACTAAACTATGTAAGAGCCACAAGGAGAATTGGCATTGTACAGCATTACAACAGTAAGCAGATATGAGTAATGGTACTTACAGTAACCAGTACACAGTGCAGGTCCATGGGCTCCCCTCCAGGTTTCACTCCACCCAGAATCTCTGCCAGGCGCCTCATGTTGCTCACACGCAGGATGTTGATGTCATTCTCACAGCAGAATGCCTGTATTAAGGTGAAGTGGATCTGAAGAGCTACATCCTCTTCATGCTCCTCATCTGTGGCCAGCAGACACAAAACCACGTTGTCTGGATCCCTAATGAGACAATAAGATGAGGAGTTGATTAAGTGTTATGAATGTGTAACAGAATAGATATGAGAAACCACGTGGTATGAATGTGACATTTCCAACAAGGGGTCCACCTTAAATTCTCCGTTCATGCATTTCAACAAAATAGATTATTATGAATAAGTGGCTTTAAACAGTTCGTTCATCGTGTTTAAACTTACGCGTTAAGGGACTTCGCTGCCTCGTAGACTCCGACAGTGATGCAACCTTGAGGTAATGCAGAGCTGAGGACTTCCTCCAATGCTTTTGCTGCTGACTCCATCCTGAACGGAAATTAATGTGAGTTTAGACTTATCACTGAGGCATAAATGTGCGACCACACACGTAGCGAAGAGGACAATCACGGTTGTGTTACAGTCTTATTTCTAGCCGAGGGAATCAGGCTCAGTGTGTTATTAGATTAGAATAGAACTGGTGCACATCCTCACGTGTAGTAAAAATAAAAACTCGTGCAGTCAGTTTGGGTACCATGGTAATGACTCATAACGAGATTTAACTGAGGGACAACTCACTTGATGACCAACGTGATATGATACGAAACAAAGCGACCAATAGGGGATCCTTAAATCAAATGAGCATAGACTTAAAGCAGGGGACGATGCCCACCAATAGTTGAAATCTATAGGTGAATAACTCAACTATAGGTGGTCGGTGCCCAACTAAGAGAAAAGCAACGCTGCGTCCCGCAACTGCACTGAGCCAGAAGGTGCTCGCATTCAGCCTGCAGGGGAAACGCGCCTGCAACTAACGCAGGTTACACATAAATAAATAAAAATGCAAATAACGTTTCAAAAAACGCAACCTACTTTTCTGAAGAGTTGTCCCCACTTGTTTCTTCCAAAGTCATATTGCACATCCGAGCGGCAGTGTGTCCGAGAATTCCCTGTGCAAAATCGTGTGCCGCTTCGGTTGATTCTGCCAACTCCGTAGCGACGGACTGAGACGTTTCCAAGTACTGCCAGCATACGCTGGGTTTCCAGGGGCAAAAGCCTTCGTTCACCGACCGCTTATCTGCATAAGCTCACCCCATTGGTCACCAGCAATCTCTTCTTCGTCATCCTCGGCTTTCCTGGTGGACCACAAATCAATGTTAAAAGTGTAGGCCGCCACCTGCTGGCCCGAAGCGTAATACAGCATAATTTGATAAAGAAGTTCTATCCCGGGGAGTAAACATGTTTCGTTTAAATGTTTAAGTAAAGTCCTCAACACCTGTAATTATTAGTCCCCTGTCTATAACAGGTTTTAGATTTTCAATCCCCTGATAGATAGTACCCTTCTTTTTGGGCAGTACAGTGGAGCAGTGGTTTGCACTGTTACCTCAAAGAAAGAAAAGTCCTGGGTTTGAATCCCTCTGTAGGTCTTTTCTGTGTGGAGCTTGAATGTTCTCCCTGAGTCTGTGTAGATTTTCACCAGGTGCTCTGGTTTCCTCCCACCATCAAAAGACATTCATGTTAAGGTTAATACTCCAGCCTGTGCCCCTGAGCAAGGCAATTGGGGAAAAGAACTGGAGTTGGTCTCCAGACACGGCAGCTGCTCACTGTTCCTATACAATAGGATGTTCCTGTACACTTTGAGTGGTCACTAGACTATAAAAGAACTATAAATACATTTACTTTACTTTATTTTTCATTTTGCAAGCTCATCTGCAAGCTCATTTCCCTCCATTCCAACATGTGCTGGTATACAGCAGAAATGAACATCGACTCGTAGTTGCTGTGGATTTTAAAGATCATATAAACCTGGTTCCGTCTTTTGTCCCATTCTTAAGGAGGCCTCGTTTTGGCCCCTCTGATTAGCCTGTTTAACAGGAGGATCATTACTGTTTCCATGTAATTCTTCTCAGTGCTGTTTTCCTTTGCTATCTATTCATCACTGACCCTCCCAGCCTCTGAATATGAAACTTTGTTTAGTATTTCAAATGTTTGGATTTCTCTTGCATGCTTTTGTATTGGATATCTTCCAAAAGCTGCACTATGATCTCTTCCACATTTGCAATAGTTAACCAGCATATCTTTCCCCCATTTTCAAAATGCATGATAGTTCACAACTTGTACATCTTTCTTTGTTTTTGCACTGGTTGGCAGAATGACCAGTATAAACCAGTATCTTAATGCCGGATGAATGAACTCTCTTGCTGGATAGCTGAAGAAGCCTAACACAACTTCCCTAGTGAGGTGCGTTCCAAATCAGTCATTACTGTTATTTTTTCTGCTATTTCTCCATTCCAGTAGAAATAAATTTAGCTTCAAGCTTAGCTTTTAGCTTTAGCTTCCCTCTTTTCAGTCCTCTTCTAATATCTCCCATTGAGAAAAATAGTGGGACTCCAGATATGACTCCCTATGTCCAGCAGCCGAACCCGGTGCATGGGCTTTAGACTCTTTACCAACCAGGGTATGCATTTCCAGAAGAACATCTTGTCATTGTTTATTCACTGTGTCGAAACTTCCCTTTGCATTCTTTTTGAGAGCTTTAGGGAAAGGAAGCTACTTTATCTGGTCATTGTTGTATTCTTACAATGAAGTTACCCACTACATTTCAACCACCCTATTGCATAGGAGCAGTGGGCAGCTGAAGAGCCTGGGGAGCCATTAGGGGTTCAGCAATTTGCTTAAGAACACTTTAACATGCTTTCTGAAGCAGCAGGAGATCGAACCAGCAAACTTCTGTTTTACTAGACAACCCCCCTCCACCCCCTGAGGCATACCGCCCCCAGCCATCATTATAAGCTGGAAACGCTCAGCAAACACACAACTTTCCTGTCAACGTTGGGCTTTTCAGCCCTCAGATTTGCACCTGCCTTAGTGCCCCTGATCGTTTCACCATAGTCTGTTCCTGAGCTCCTCACACTAACATTCCCTCTTTTCCTTTTCTTTCTTTTGAACGCAGCTTTCCACTCTTGCCACTATAGACCTTCATAACCCCAACTTTCCTCCTCACTCTCAAAAAGTCATGATTCTTACATTCACCACACACTGGTTTGTATTCATCAACGATTCCTCCTTCGCTTGTCTCCCACACCCCCAACTCCACCCACGACATTAAAAAGTAAACATGAGAACATACTTCCGGTGTTTGCAAGTACATCTGAGTACAGGTCGTGGGAGGGTGGGCCTAGACGTTTATCCACACCCATAAATCTCACGCCGCCCCCTCAACACGTTTGATTGGTCAAAAGTGATCGCCCAATACATACATACATACATACATACATACATACATACATACATACATACATACATACATACATACATACATACATACATATGTGTGTGTAGGTGTGTGTGTGTGTATGTGTGTGTATATAGATATACCCCCTCTAGGAATGAATTAAATGTTGTACACACAAATGGAGGCAATAATGTATTATATTGACACGTTGTGTGTTAAATTGCTGTTTTTCAGGGTAGATAAATTAGCCTCTGTCAGTGTTCTGGGCAGAAACGAGCATATACTCTTACCTGTAATTGTTGTAGTGCTAAAATTAGCCTGCAGCATAGACATAGTTTGCCTGTTGATGCTGAAGAATTAAGTATTGCATCACCAGTAGGGCCTATATAAATGTGCATAACAGTAGATGACATAGGATGGATGCAAAGTTAACAATATACTAAAAAGTAGTTGAAGATTACATCTAAGACCCAGTATGTAAAGTTTGATGAATATTTTGGAAGAATTTCAGCAGGTAGATTGCCTTGAATTAACAAACACCGAAAGTAGTGCTACCATTTTCCTTTAAACTTACAGCACGTACTGAAGCCTTGGTACAACACTGAAAGTTATACTACACACACAGCGGATAACATACAGAGACAGGGTTTCCTTTTGGTTAAATCACTTACCATCAACATGAAGACCCCACAGTTCAAGCTACCCATTTGTTGGGGGACATCCTGAACATTTCAATCGAATCTAACTAATCATATGTAACATGTTAGATAGTAAATATTGTATTTGTTTGAGGGCTCACAAGTGATTGTTTGCAGGTTTCATTTTCCAAGGATATCCCGGCTGAATACGACATCGTGTGGCGATAAAGCGCATTGCATGCTTAGCCAAGCTCTTGTTGAAAGGTGTCGCCATGTGTCATCGGAACGATTACGCACCAAAAGCGAAACCGATATGGCTTTGCCAACATGACATCATTTCTCGTATTGGCTGTGGAGGTGGTTTACTGACGGTGGAGGCCTGCAGCCAGACCACGGTGACAAATTGTAGACTACTTATTGGAACATTTGCCATTCAGTTTTCCCCCTAGTTGACGAAGAAGAAAATCCCATATGTAATTAAATATGTATACATTCGTAGTCTATTGATAGTTAAGTCTCAGTCGATATGGCAGTGATCCATCGCTTGGTGGTATCAGTAGCCATAGTAATTTATATTACAACTTCCTCTCCACTAATTATTTATTAGTTAGCTAATACTGTGATAAGCTCATCGCATTTAATTATTTCTTTCTGATGCTGCACAAGACAGTGCTGTCATTTTAATTTCTACATCTCTTACTGCATTGTCTGTACAATGGTCATTCTGCATCTATCTACAGCCTTGTGGAAGCAGACAAGTCTTTTTTTCCATCCATCTAAAAGTAGAAGGTGCTGTCGTTAACTGCCAGGGTTCTCCACATTTAATTCGTACCATGTTACACCTTTTAGGGGGGGTAGGAACAACATGATAAAAAAGGAGAAAAAAATAGAGCTGTGAATGTACAATAGCACTGTCAGCTGAAATGACAAGATGAACGTTCTGTTTGCCAGCAGTGAGACACAGGCTCATGCTTCTGGGAAATAATGAGATCAAGTAATGGTGGGATGAGTGAGAGGCTGACACACAGAGTAGCATTCAACGTTGCTTTCAGATTGTTCCTTGCCAATGATCTTGAGACAGCCACAATAGAAAACCTCGGTTCAAATAAATAGATGGCGGTGAAAGGCAACAGAAATTTGATTGTATGTTTTGACAGACAGGGTTATTGGCTGGCAGCCAGTATCCAGAATGAAGCAAGTTCAACTTGAGTGAGCTGAAGCTTCAGGTTACTGTCTGCTGATAGCTCCATCAGTTCCATCTGTGGACAGAGCCATATCTTCTAAGGTATGCTCCACAGAGAAAGGGTCCAACATCCAAAGATTTGCATGTTGTGGATCCTCTGGGATGTAGTATGCAAACTTGTGTGACAACTAGGTCAAATGCTATAGCATTGGATATGCTGACCTGGGGAGATGTTTCAAAAGTTTTACTTAAGAGTTAAAACACCAAATCATACCTCATTGAATTCTTTTCCAAATAATGTTTTTTTCTTGAAACTATCAATTTTAACGGAAACCCCAAACACGGTGTTGTTTTTGCTTTACATTGATATATTTAACTGATTTAACTGGTCAAATATTTATGATAAGTATGTCAGTTATATGTTTGTATTCGCTGGCATGTGCTTTAGAATTGAATTTCAATAAAGTTTTTGAGGGGAAAATCTCCAGGACACCATCTGCATCATCAACAGTGTGACGAAGGACGATGGAAATCATGAATGTGAATCAGGCAACCATATACGAATTAACAACTAAACGGCTGAAAAAGGTTATATATAGTTTAAATTCCATGAGCCCTTAGGGGGTCAACATTTTGCCAACATTTAAAATAAAAGTTAAACTCTGCAAAGCGGTAGTCACACGTCGAATTCTGACACCGGTTCAGTTTTCTCGCGCGACTTTGTAATCTCGGGCAACGTGGAGGGAAGATCCAAACCGACCTGGGATCAGTTAGTGTGCCAGAGGAAAATGACGGCGTCGTCCCCTCCTCCCCGCATCTTCTTTCCAGACAACGTGGCACATCTTGACTATTTTTTAAACTAACATTTGCAAGAAAAACAACTACGAACTGTTAATCATGTCAAAATGACACAACTAGTGTTTTTTTGTATTTGCCTGTAAGGAAAAACGAAAAAAGAATGTTTATCTCGTACGCGGCCGCAGCTGTCAAACTTCTCCGGGTGTGTTTTCCTTTTTTATTTACTCTCTTCTCAGTTGACATGTCATGCCAAAGATGAAAGTCAGAGATGATTGTTTATGCAATGATAGATGCTTTTAAAAGGATGAACATAATTCTGTATATCACGTTTCCTTATATTGTCATGCTACTAGAAAAAAACGGGTCTATAAAGGTCACCCAGCACTTTTAACGGTTTTTGAACTTCAACCCCATGTTATCAATAGTTCATGTTGTGTTTTCATGTGAAGTGATGTGGCAGTTCCTGTTGCACTTTGTCATTGTCTGGGACTGCATGCTGTCAATAAGCTGTGAGTGTAAGTATAAGAAATAATGTAAACACTTGGTGTAGATATTGATATTACTTTCTTTTACATCTCTTCAAAAAGTCATTCAAACATTTATGACTTGTGTGGCTGTCAGAATCTCTGACTCGAATGTCTCTATATAGGATAGTGAACTCCCTGTTTCACGGTACTTTCCTCAGGTGTTTTATTCGAAGTGTGTGCTGTGGGAGTTTGGTCATCATGGGTTCCAGGAGTCACCGCGGGTCGGAGTCTGGCCGTCCCTTTCATGGGGTGAGAGACAGGGTGGACTACACCAGATCTGCCCATCAGGAGTGGAACCAAAAGTATACACCACCTGACCCCAGAGATAAAGAGAAGCAATGGGCTCATCAAGATGCAACCTATAGGGCTTATTATAACAGCTCTGCGCCAAGACTGGAGCACACACCGAGCTCTTACAACAGCCCGCCATACAGTTATGGCTATGGCTATGACCGACCCGAGCACTCAAGGTACCAGTCCAGGTGTGTACTTGTACAGCCCTGTGAACCAACTGTGATTTTCTTACTTGGATATATTTAGCATCCATAAAGATTTGTGCAACTACCTTCCCAAATCCAATGTTGTTTAGAATTTGGCCGAAATATAGGTTATGTAGCTTATTTTTAACATCAATATATCTTGTTGTTTGATTGAGTCATGTTGATATAGGGTACATGTGGTACAACTCAGACCATTACACTAAGCTTTCTATCCCATTCTCACATGTGCATATACACACAACCACAGTCATACTTGTAATCACACATAAACACTTAATGTGTCATCTTTAATAATATGTGATGTATTTTATAGACTATCTATACTATCAATGTTTATATCTAGGTATTTTGTGTATAGTATGATAGCATTGGTATATAGAAAATACACAGAGATACATTATTTCAGTATTCAGATGACTGACTTCAGTCAATTAAGGTGTGCTTTTGTTCACAGGCATGGATATAATCAACCAACTGACAGCTACTGGGACTACAGGGATAATTATAGTTACTATGACCATGACCACTACAGAGGACAACGTGGATACCCAGGTCCTGTATTCTGCATGGCTTTTTTACAGCATCATTTTTTTATTACTAATGTGCTGCAGTGTCTTGTAAGGAAAAAAAGTGATCAAACCAACGTGTCCCTACAATAATTTAGATGGTGGTCAGTGGGTTCCCCAAGACTCATGGAGAATGAATCCTTATCAGGACAGATCGTATGAGAAAGGACGTGGTGGGAGTTCCCACACAGAGCTGTACAGGTTAATCAGAATAAATGTTCATTTTAGTAGGAGATACCGCTTGAGTATTAATTTCACTTAGCTTAATATGTGTCTCTCTTTTTTTCAGTGGTGAGAGCCAGACAGACAGCTCCCAGAATTTCCTCAGGGAAAGTGACAATATTTATAATAGAGGGAATGGAGAGGTTTCCTCTTATAACCATGGTACTCTAGCAAGCTCCAAGAACTCAGGAATGTCTTCTAGTAGCTATGAGCTGAGTCAGTACATGAATGGAACAGATGACAATCAGTCTCCCATCACTGATGCAGGTAAATATAGACTTAAAAGTCACTTCTCTCCCAGCTTTACTTTATTTAAGAGTCTTTGGTGATGTTTTAAACTATGTGACTAAAACACATTTGGCTCAAATGTGTCCAGTGTGATTATACTTGCAATATTATGTTACGTATCCTCTCAGAGCCTGCAACTGTGGCAATGCATCATATGACAGCTCCTTTGAAATACACCATCCCTCATGCAGTTGTCAGTTTTGGGCCTGCTGGCCAACTGGTGCGGGTTACTCCAGGTTTTTCACCACAGGAGAACCCTGGTCAGCTTGAGTTCCACAGTATGGAAGTAAGCTTGAAATAAACCTACACTGATTCTTTAATTGAGATGAGATTATTAGTGGTACCAGTGCTAAATACTTGTTTGTTTAAATCGATTTGAAATTGTTCATTTCTCTGCAGGTCATTCTGGGAGAGACACAGGAACAGTGGGAGTTGAGGAAATTCCCTGGCCCTTTAACTAGGTACTGCTTTCATCCAGTTTTCCAATGTAACTCTGAATCCACTGAGACTAAACACACATGTGTTTGAGTGTTTTCTAATGTTGACCCATACACTACCAGGATCATCAATAATCCCTGTGTCATGATTTTCTCATTTTGGTAAATTCCACAAGTTGCTTAGTATTCCTTCATCCATTCATTGTCAACCGCTTATCCGATGTCGGGTTGCAGAGCTAGCAGATTTGAGCTGGGAACTCCAAGCTTTCCTTTCCCTTGCAACATCAACTTGCTCTGATTGGGAGATCTCAAGGCATTCCAATACCAGTGTGGAGATATAATTCCTCAACCTGGTCCTCGGTCTACCCCATGACCTCCTCCCAGCTGGGCGTGCCTGGAAAACCTGATTAGGGAGGCGATCAGGTAGCATCCTTATTAGATGCCCGAACCACTTCAGCTGGCTTGTTCTTTCTGTCATGACCCAGCTTTCATGGCCATAGGTGAGAGTAGGAACAAACATTGACCAGTAGATTGAAAGCTTTGCCTTATAGCTCAGCTCTCTCTTGGTAACGATGGTTTGGTAAAGTGAGCACAATACTGCTCCAGCAGCTTTAATTCTCCAGTCCAACCAATGCTCCATCTTCCCCTCTCTTGAGAACAAGACCCCAAAATACTGGAATTTGCTCACTTGAGATAAGGACTCATTCCCTACTTGGATTGGACAAATCTCTGGTTTCCTGCTTAAAATCATGTTCTCAGATTTAGTGGTACTGATCCTCACTGATCCTTTAGGTGCAGCTACCCTGTGTTTGAATTATCAGGCATTGCTAACTCCACATGCTGGGAGTTAAAAAAATAGATTTGCTCAGGCTTGTGATGCCTCTCAAAAAAGGTCAATAAATAAATCAATGGCCTTTTCAGAAGATACTTTTCTCACTTTTTGCATTTTCAATATTTATAACATGAAATTTTATATTTATCCCTGTTTGTATATTCTCCAAATTAGGCATTATTAAACATCTGTGTTATCACTTTCTCTCTGAAGGGAAGACTTGCACAAAGTCGATGCAATTGAATTTGCCCACCAGAGGGCAGAAGCATGCATGAAAGATAACAAACTGCAAGACAAGGACTCTGCTTTTCTCATGTGGAATCTTCTGATACTGCTGTGCAGACAGAATGGAGTAAGTGGATAGTGACATGATGAAACATTTAGAAACAAATATATCTCCAGTTTACCTCAGAACAACTGTCCAATTTATTATCTCTGAAAGTAGTATTACCTCCCTTCTGTTGATTTAGCAAATAGTTGGATCCGATATCGCAGAGCTACTGGTGCAGAACACACATTCAGGTGGGACTTGGGAACAAAATGCTCCAACGCTCATTGACTTCAGTGAAGGCCCAAAACCTGATGAAGAGCCTTGCAAAGGAGATGACCTGCTAACAGGACATCTGAACAGCTCCAGCTCTGAAACCTCACGAAAAGCCCTGCAGAGCTACACTGAACTGCTCCTGGCTGGAAGGAAGAAGGTTTTCACCTCTAGTATTATCTTGTATATCCCTCTTTCCTCTGATGATATCCCTGTTGCTCTCAGCACCATAACACACACTATCCAACCCCACTGCAGCAGATGCCTGAACTTACAACCATAGCAGGCTAAACCAGCGGCATCTTTCAGTCTCGTGGTTCTGAGTATCTTGTCTTGCTCTGACTGGATATCTCCCTCTCTCATTTTCCCTTGTGGTTTCCAAGGAGGCCTTAGAGTCAGCCATGAGTAGTGGCCTGTGGGGTCATGCACTTTTCCTGGCCAGCAAAATGGATAACAGGTCTTACACCACCGTGCTGAACAGGTGAGACAAGCAGGCCATCTGAACATGACAGCTGCAAGAAACCTCAATATAATATCTACTAGATTTATATGAATACATTTATTTGTGAGGGAAATTTGCCTCCTACTAATGTAGGATACTACTGATCCCTTGAAACTTACCCTAATCAAAATCGGGGAGTATTTCTACTATATGTATGTATTATTGAAATGTATTTGTAAGTTAAAGTTAGCAGGACTGAGAAAATCATATTAGTCACACCATATTTTGTGTGGCTATATGTTTCTATTCTGTAAATATTTAAACACATATGTCACTTCCTAACTTGTAAGGCATCTGAGCAAGGAGTATAATGTTAATGGCGAGTAGGCTCCCTGTTCCCAAGCATTTTCATTCACTGTTAAGTAGAGGCACCCCAGAAAGTAGGATCAGTTCATCTGGAAAAAAAATAGTTAAACTTTGTGAAGATACAGCAACACTTAGAGATTGTAAATCATTTTTCCCGTTGAACAGTAAAAGTTAAATCTGAATCATTGTCATCTCTGTGCGTAACTCACTGACATGGTCCACAGTCAAAGAGAGGCTTACGATTTCTTTGACATGGAAGGAAGTGAGACTGATAGAGCTGTTTTGACTACACCACTGTACCAGAAATCTTTTGGAACTATTTGATAAGTAACCCAATCCATGTACTGCTCATTTTGGCCTCCTCAGCAGGATGTCCTTCATCATGTGTAAGCACCACATGAGAGGGGCACTAGAGGAATGCTTGGTAGGGGGGGCTGAGAGGTAGTATGGTTGACTACAGTGAAAGCTACTATCCTGAGATATCAGCTATGCCTGTTACGGGGAGGAATGCATTCAAATTGGGGAGATGGTTTTGGTTATGGTTTGGACTATGTTTTATAAACTGTTTGTTCACACAATGTCTCTACTTGTAGATTTACAGGCCAGCTAACAACCAATGACCCCCTCCAGACATTCTTTCAGCTGCTATCCGGGAAGGTTCCCGCTGTAGCCACGGTGAAATTAAAGCCTCATAACATAATTGCTCTCATACTAGCCTCTGCTTTGCTAAGTGTAGTCTCAGTCAACTGTTTTACTTAGTAATCTCTCAGTCACAATTTTTTAAGTAGTGCAATATAAAACATTTGTTGACTGATGGATTTGACTTGGATGTTCCAGTGCTGTGGAAATGAAACCTGGGGGGACTGGAAACCCCATCTGGCTGTTATGCTTTCCAATGAGACGGGAGATGCTGCCATACAACAAAAAGCTATCATCAGCATGGGTGATACGTTAGGTATGGACTGACTGACCAGCAAATTTCATATTTTTTGTGAACACACCTGGCATGAACTGGCACTGAATGGGATATTGTCGCACTACTTTTTTCCAGCCTCAAAACGTCTCATACATGCTGCCCACATCTGCTACCTGACAGCCTGTGCACCCTTTGGGTTTTTTACACAAAAGGCAGAACAATTGGTACTTCTGGGCAGCAGCCACCGGTAAGGTGTCCTTTAGATAACTGTTATTTGGGTATGAGGACTGACAACAGCAGTTATACTTGCTGGTGAAAGCAGCCATTTTTCTTTTTTACGGGTAGACACAACCAGCCAGATAGGAAGAATTAAACTCCCTACAGTTTATTAAAAGAAAATATTCTGAATTACTTAATGAAGTCCAAACAGCAGATAAATGTTTAGGTATTTACATGTGTTTCTTCAGGCTTCCTTTCTTAGATTTTGCCAAGAACTCTGCCATTCAGTGTACCGAGCTGTTTGAGTACTGCCAGACACTTGGGGGCAAATCCTTCTCGATTCCATCTTTTCAGGTATGTTGTGCTTATTTTACTCTCCATCTATCTTCTACCACAAGAGTTATTGTTCCCACTGGCTGTTCCAATCCCCCTTCAAATGACTTTATTTTGAATATCTTTTTATCATGGAGGGTTAGGTAGACTTAAGAAATACTGTTGTTTGACGTCATGTTGGTAAGTCAAGGATATAGAAATCTGGTCTGCTTCAGTAAGCTATGGGGAATAGATAGAAAGAAAGGATTCCCTTATCAGTCCCACAAGGGGAAATTTGGATTTCTCTGCATTTTTGACCCAACCTATATTGTATAGGAGCAGTGAGCTGCCAACATATGGCGCTCGGGGAGCAGTTAGGGGTTAAGTGTCTTGCTCAAGGACACCTCGACATGCTGTATGCAGGACCGGGGATCGAACCTGCAACCTTCCAATTGCTAGACGACCACTCTACCCACTGAGCTATGCCGCCCACTGAGATAACCCACTGAGATAACCTCACTTGCTGTAAAGATTTGATGTTCGAATTGCTGTATTGAGTATCAATCATTTTGTGAATGCTACTAAACTCTGATATTCTATGTTCAGGTGTATAAGTTCCTGTACGCTTGTCGGCTACTGGACTGTGGGCTTGTGTCTCAGGCATTCCATTACTGTGAGGTGATAGGACAGGCACTGCTAAGACAAAATGAGGCTTTCCCCCTGCTGACAGGGGAGGTTATTAAGGTACTGACTTTTATACATGAACACACACGCCTGGTCTAAATGTTGTGCCTTTCTCACGGTCGCCTCCATACATGTATGAATGTTTTCTCGCCATATTTATCTCTTCAGCTGGCAGAGAGACTGAGACACTCCGAGGGTCATGTCAGTGGAGCAGCAGCTTGCGGACTTGATCAGGAACCTGATTGGCTGCAACAGCTGCGCCTAAAGCATCGCAACTTGCAGGTGAGAAATCCAGAGTAGCCTCCCTGTGCCTTTTTGCATAGTCCTCTATATGAGTTAAATGTGAAGGTGCCAAGCCCAGAGTAAAGTGTAAATCTAAGTTTGGTACAATTGATGATACATGATAATTAGGGGTATGAAGGTATGCTGATATGATGGTAAACCACGGTAGTAAAATATGAAACTATCATAAACTTTAATGATATACCAGGCTAAATTATATGGCATAAGCTTTTTCATGCAGGGGAAAAAAAAAGAATTTCAACCATAACCCTTGTTAAATAAGATGATAATTGACCTGGGTTCTTCACTAATGTGCATGGTATGGGAAATATTATCTCCTAATAACCATAGGTTATTTATATACAATATCATCTCACAATATCTCCCTTCATATGAAAAATATTATACCCAAAACTCCAACCGAGGTTAAACTCATGAAACTGTTAAGTACTATAGAGCATACTATCAAACAAAATCTTGTTTTCACACATGTTTTCATACATCCCTAATTATTGTGGACATCATGTTGTGAGACATTTTAAGTAATTGATTCATGTTGTTAATTTTGATGATAAAACATGCCAATGTGAAAATTTCCAAATTTCACCTTCAATACAATACAGATGATGAATCAATATTTAATCAGCCTTGTGTTTTCTATGTTGATTAAAAGCTGCTGTAGGGGACTTTTTTAACAACATGTTTTTCCATATTTGGTGAAATTCCCATTATATATTGAGAGTAATTCAAGTTAATCCGGTCTCTTGTTGCTGCGGGGGCTACATTCTGATTTTGCAAAAATCCATTTGGTCCAAATTAAAAGACCCAATACTGCTAAGGAATGTATCAATGCCAGCTTGGTCCTTTTGGAAATAACAATGTTTAGAAACAATAGAGCTTTACAACAACAGTGCTGGAATAAATAAGGGACAGAGAGAGAGAGAGAGAGAGAGAGAGCGAGAGAGGTCCGTTTATATGTGCCAGGATTAGTCCCTACATTGTGGGGGTGGACATGGACATAGTAACTAAGAGATTTTCTGGAAAAACTATGCATAGATTATCATCACATTAGATTCTAAGATAGGACCAGAAATAATTCATGAATCCCTAACCTAGCTATTGAAATTCATTTGAATTTCTTTCTTCTTTACTTTCAGAATCTTTTTCTCTTTTTCTGGACATTTTATTATTATTTTATTCTAAACCTGACCATGTCATATCTCAACATCATTATTTTCTTAGGAGGGTAATTATGGTTTTATTGAAACTTACAAGCCAACTGCTGGGGGAGGGGCTTTGGACCATGATGATACCAGAGTGTGTTCAGGTGAGTCAAATGGTCCTTACTGATGGTAACATATCACAACATGCGTGGTGGTCCATGACCCACCAGAGGGTAGAGTGCACGCCTGGGAGTCAGGGGTTGCGGGTTCGTATCCCGCTGCGTAGCTCGTTAGATGTGAGGCATTCATGATAAAGTGCTTTGAGTGGTCGTTACACTAGAAAAGCACTACATATGAATATGTCCATTTACCATTTAGTATGATGGTCCTCTTACATCTGCAAGTGATATGAGCTTAGAATGGAAATTGAAAGAAAAAATATTAGTCTGGCACTACTCCACTGAGGCATTTTCTTTAATGTTTCATTTCTCACTTTGTAGAATCAGACTTGGAAGACCCAAGAGGGGATCTCCTGACTCCAGAGGCTGATTTCCCTTATTATAGAGGTCCTGAAAAAGACGAAATCTCCATGCAACAGGCTGGAGAAAAAAAAGAGGAACCAACAGCATCGTCATGGTATGTCAGATGAGCAGCATGTCTTGATCTCTAATATAAAAGGCTGGATCTTACTTGATTAAAATTCATCATCCAAATGCCACATATCCCCAGCTCTCATTCTTGCTTCCTCTAGGCTGCACGCCAGTTCTCCCCCACCAACAGTGCCCTGTGCGCCTCAAATGACAGGGAGCCAAGACTTCAATTATCATAACACAGATAGCACAGAAGCTAAAACTGCCACCCTGTATTCTCCTTTGGATCATTTCCCTTCAGCAGCAGAGGGTAAGAGGTTGGATGCTTTTTAACTCAATTACTTTAAGGCTGAGGAGTCACAGAGTAAATAATGTTTTGGTTTGTTTGTTCTTATAGGGGGTGAGGCGTCTCCTGGAGTGGCCATGGTGAGGCATGTTTTGAGTATTATATTCTGAGGACTGAACTGGGCTCACAGTCATGGGGATCTACTATTTGATGGTATTAAGTTTTAATGGAACCCCAGTAGCTGAAAGTTATCCAGTTGGTGGGGATGCTGGTTACAGCTACACTGCTGCTTATATCAGTAGGATCGAGTGAGACTGACTAGTCCAACTGGGTGCCATATTCACTTACAGTACCTGGGTCTAAGCCCTATATTTCAATCTTACAAATACAAACTGATGTCCACCATTTCATCCATAGTCACTCGGATGAATAAGAAAACATTGAGTTCTTTCATACAGTTTGATCTCATTTAGAAGTGGTTTTGCAGTGTTCAAAGCAAATGCTTATATGTATTTACATCTTTCTGTCATTGTTAGTGATCTGATCTCAGGATATATTCTGAAGGTTAAATAGGACATTTCTACAAGACGTATCTATCATTGGCTCTAACCTGTTGTTTGGTTGTCTAACCTTGTTTATGTTCTTGCAGATGGGAGTGCAGGTGAAGGCTTTTGGGTTCGATTACAGTCAAGGAAGAGAGAAACCACAGAACGTCCCACAAAGTATGGCTAGTGAGAGCAAGGACACAGATTTGGACAAAACATCCCTAAAACAGGTTAGTGGCGATTGACACGCACATGTTAAAGAACACCAGAATGTACTTTTTTATGTTAAAACAACTTTAAATATAAATGGCAGCATACCTCAGGCGTAGGGCTGTCATCTAGTAATTGGAAGATAAGTGGTTTGACACTGATTCCTTCAAAAAGCATGTTGAAGTGTCCTTGAGCAAGACACTGAGCTCCTAACTGTTCAAGCCCTGTGATGGAATGATGAACTGCCCAGGATGGTTCTCTGCTGTTTGGCCGATGGGTGCTGGGATGGGCTCCAACGTAATGAATGGATGGACGGAGGTTTATATATGTCTCGATTTATCTATATGTGTTTGTGTTGTTCATGAAGAGCACTAAGGCTGGGTGGTTTGGTGGATGGTTCAAAACCCAGCCCAAAGAGGTCCAAAGAGAGAATTCAGAGCCTCTACAAATAGTAAGAATGAAGTCAATATGTTTTGTTCAATTGTATTGACACTTTCTGTTTTTGTTGATGAAAGATCTTATAGGTTCTCTCTCTCTCTTTTCAAAGATACCACCACCTATGTTTGGGTTATCACCCCCTCCGCCACCTGCTATGGGTTCTCCTCCTGTGTTTCCATCCCAACACACATCTGAGATCAATCCCTTTTCAAGGAGAGCAAGTAAGCTAATGGGAATGTCAATCAAACAATGTCATTTTAATTTGTCAATTTTGCTCAGAAATGTAGGTCCACGGTCGCTCATTGGGTACAATGTGTGCACCTTGGGAACCGAAAAGCCAGAGACAGGGGCTTCGAATCTACCGTGGGGTGTCAGGAAGGGCATCTGGCCTAAATCCCCCAAGCTCCATCTAAAGCCGTGTCCACCCCACAACATGGAGACTAATCATGTCATTTTTTTTGAAAAACTCTGCTCAGACATTTTATTGCGATTATTTTTTTAAAATATACATTTCTGAAAGGTTTGCAGTATAATATTTGTGGAGGTACTTGTTTTTCTATTGGTTAGGAGACCCAACTGTGGTCATTATGATTCAGATGTTCTTTGACTAATTTATACAACTATATTGCTAAAGCACTGTCCTAATATAATCATGTTGCTTACATATCTGTATTACTTTTTACTGTATTGCATTTTATACTGATCAGCCAAAACATGAAGGGAACTGACATATGAAGTGAATAACATTGAATATCTCATTATAATGGCACCTGTCAAGGAGTGGGACATATTATGCAGCAAAAGAAAAGATACTTCTTTAAGTTGATGTGTTTGAAGCAGGAAACATGGGGAAAGTGTAAAAATCTGAGTGAATTTCACTAGGGTCATATTGTGATGGATAGATGACTGGGTCAGAGCATCTTCAAAACGTCAGGAGGGGTGTGTGGGATGACCTACCAAATGTGGTCCAAAGAAGGACAACCAGTGGCCAGGTCATGGGTGCATTAAGGCTCATTTATGCATGTGGGAAGCTATGGTCAGTCTGTCTGAACCAATCCCACAGAGGAGCTACTGTAGCTCAAATTACTGGAAAAGTTCATGCTGGCTATGATAGACAGTTGTCAGGACACCCAGTGTATTATCACAGCTTGCTGTGTATGAGGCTGCGTAGCTGCAGACCAGTCAGTGCCCATGATGACCCCTTTCTACCACTGAAAGTACCTACAATGGGCATGTGCGTGTCAGAACTGGACCTTGGAGCAATGGAAGAAGGTGGTCTGGTTTGATAAACTACCCTTTTGTTTACATCATGTGATGGCCAGATGTATGTGTGTGTCATTTACCCGGGGAAGAGATGGCACTAGAATGCACTATGGTAATGAGACAAGCTGGCAGAGGCGGTGTGATGCTCTGGGTAATGTTCTACTGGGAAACCTTGGGTCCTGCTATTTATATGGACATTACAATGACGTGTACCACCTAGCTAAACTTTATTGCAGACCCTTCATGACAACAGTATTTCATGATGGCGGTGGCCTCTTCTAGCAGGCTCATGCATCCAAAGATTGTTCAGGAATGATTTGAGGAACACGAAAAAGAGTTCAAGGTGTTGCCCTGACCTCCAAATTCCACAGATCTCAATCTGGTCGCGCATCCATGGGACGTGATGGAAAAACAAGTCGCCCCACCTCACAACTTACAGGACTTAAAAGATCTACTGCTAATGTCTAGGTGCCAGATACCAGAGGACACCTTCAGAGAGTTCTCGTGGAGTCCATACATCCATGGGTCAGAATTGCTTTGACAGCACAAGAGGAACTGACACAATATCTGGCTAGTGGTTTTAATGTTTTGGCTGATCAGTGTAAACATTGTTTTTAAAGGCAATCGAGCAACAATTGAAACAACTTTAATTAACACTTTTAATTGGTGAAATGCATTACATTAATCTGAGCTGACTCCCGCTAATGATATGCTGTGTATTGCCACATAAATATGATATGGTCCTCTAAATATACACATCTTGTTTTATAGGTCGACAGCTGAGGTAGTCACCATGTACACATATCTGGTCTCAGGTAAATGTATTTCTTTAATTTCTAAAAAACTAAAACTACATAGAGAACTCCAAACAAATAGTAACTGCTTTCAATCACTTTACTTCCAGGATCACAGGTACCACTATCACCCCCACAGTGTTGGGATATTTCAAAAGCTATCATTTCATGCAGACGTATTCACCCAGCTATCCAAATGCATGATCGGAGATCAGAGAAAACACATGGCAGTTTTCAGCACCCCAAGATCATGCCTACATCCATATTTCTTTTTTTGGATGCCCTTTTGAACCCCTAAGTTCTTGCCCACCATGCAATATGTTGGTTACAGAAATACACCGGGTGAACTGACAGTGTGAATATGCTTTAAAGGGCTGTGTGATAGCTCATACTGAGCATACTAAACAGCTGAGGTTTGACTCCCAAGAGCTGATAGCGGGAAATTAGCATTGGATGCAGGACATGTTTTGAGGTAAACATATTTCTATCAATTTTCTTTACTTGTGTGAAAAAAAAGTGTCTGGTTCAACTGTTGGTGATAACACCGAAGTATACTTTACCGTCAGGAATCAGCTTTAGTAGCTTGTCTTGAATGAATGTAGCTGGTAAAGGTACAGTATCTTGATGTCCCCTCATAATACAACCTAAGAACTAAAATACCACCCACAATATATGACAGAATAAGCATCAGCTCAATATACATTTATAGGAAGTGAATCCCCCAATCCAATTAAATCCTCCTTTTTGGAAAAAAGACCAAAACAATATACAGACAACACATCAATCTGCTTTGCATGGAGATATGCTGAACTTATAGTTCAGGCACTGCCTGCCAAAGCTCACTGCTGTCCAAAATAAACCTAGTCATTAAGTGTTGAAATGAAACCAAATGAACACCACACTACTGAGTTAGAGTCATGAGAGACCCGTTTTACATTTCATGATCAGTCCCCACGTTGTGGGGGTGTACACGGATTTAGATGGAGCTTGGGGGGGATTAAGGCCACATGCCCTTCCTGACACACTGGGGTGGGTTCGGACCCGCTGCCTCTGGCTTGTCAGTTCCCGAACGCTCTAGCCACTGAGCTACCGCAGTCCCTACTGAGTTAAAGTCATGACATTAAAGATTTTCATTGGACCAAGTTCCTCGTTTACCGAATGAGGTAATGCAACCATAATTCAGTCTATCACCTACTGATTAAAGCCCTTGCATGTAGTAGGCTTTATTTTTGCCCTTCTTTAGGGGCCATGGTAGCTCAGCGGTAGAGTGCACACTTCGGGAGATCACAAGCCAGATGTTGTGGGTTCAAACCCCACTGAGCATCAGGAAAGGCCTTCAGCCTTGACCTCCTCTGTGCTCCATCTAAGTCTGTGTCCACCCCCACAACATGGGGACCGATTGTGACACGTCAAAATGGACCTCTCATTTTTGCCCTTCTATGAATCCAGAACATTTTGTACTCCAATCGCACACTTAGCTGTAGTAGCAGTGTTATAAATATAAGTAACTAGTATACACAGAATGGGAAATCTGAGTGGCAAATGTCTGTGCTGCTAGGATTCAGGATATCATGTGGAGAGAAGGGACGGTGGTGTAAACAGGGCTGGGAAAGACCTTCAGGCAAACAGCCAGGACATTTGTCTTAGACAACTGTCCCTCTCTTCCCCAGACTTTGGCTGGATCAAGTTCTTATGCACACCAACAAGATGATTGATCAGTAATCACGGGGAAGGTTTTTATTGATGGTACTGTTAAAACATATTTGGTCACAGACCACTGAAAGCAAGGGCTCACTGTGCCCCGCTGTGACAAATGTACTGTATGGTTATGGGGTGAATACATGAGATGTTTTTCAAGCTGTAATTTTAATCCGCTGCTCAAGAGCACAGTGTTAACATGTTTTTATATCCAAGTCAGGTTTTGACTCGTATGCTGCCTTTACGCTTTGTAAATCGTCTGGTAGGTGTTGATACTCTGTAATGTCTACAGGCATGCATGAAAATATAACACCACCTTTCAATTTATGCCTTTGCTTCAATGTTTTATCCCGTTTTTTAACATATGTGCTCGATATTAGTAAGGCTACACTAGCACGTGAAGCACACATAAAACAGGATATCAAAATAATGTGTTAAATAAGCCTCGCTATGCAATAGTTGAAATTCCGTGCTGGGCTTCTCACTTTACGTGGCGCAAGTGACAACATGGCAGGTGGTGTCTCCTTTTACGATTACTCAGCTAGAGCCAAGAGCAAGCAGGACATGATGACCAACACTGCAGCGTACAGTGACATGGAGGTCACCAGTTGCTACCTGCCAGCATCATGAGTCCAAGAGCATAATGTGCTTCACAACTCAGGCATTGATAAATGGTATTAATCTGGCACCCCGAGGATCTCATTCAAACTTGTACAAAAATCTATCCCCATTGATAAATCAAGGTTTATTTCGGTTTCGTTACTCATACACGTATTTGTCGCGAAGTCGCCAAAGACAGAAGCAGATCGAGATGTCGTTGGAAAGTGTGCGTGGTCTGGAAAGGTGGTGTGCTTGCTGAAGGGGTCCGGTTACGTTTGTATTGTTTTAGATCAATGAAACATGGACATTAATAGTTTATTGTTGATCGTCAATTGAAAAAATAACATCTGTGAGCAGCGACCTTTTATTGAGGTGCAGCTTTACGCGTGGCCCGCGTTTCAGAAGACATGACAGTCGGAACAGTGGCATGGTTTATGCATCACCGGTTCCCTTTTCATCTTCAGGAGTTTGAGACTGCACGTGCTTATTATATAACAAGGACGGGAGGAGCCACCAAACCAGACAAGGCTGTTTATCTAACCGACTGAGCACAACAGAAAGAACTATACAGATACAGACATTTGAGAACTATTCATACCTCACTTATTTACGCCGGGGGTAGGCGTGCATGTAGATCAGGGATTAAATATGTGTTCTCGATGTACGTACATACCGGGACACTTGGAAAGTCAATGGCATCATGGGATTTGTTGTCTTTGAAAGCTTCTTTAAGTTAACTCTTGATCTCTGGGGGAGGGGGGGTCAGGGTCTCTGTGACTAGACCAACCTTTCCTTTAATTTCCAACATTCTTGAAAGAGTCATAACTGATCAACTCCCAGCCTATCTTCCCAGAAACAACTGGCCTTGTGAGACAGTCACCTTCAGGACCAGGACACTCTGTGCCTCTCGACCACTCTGTGATCTCCCAAAGTTCCCAGTGTTACTTTCAATCAATCCCTATCTTTTGAATTTGCCATGAGCGGAATCAGCAAGACCCTTTTCCAGCTATGAAACATGGCCCAAATCCACTCTTTTCTGTCCATGGCTCCTGAGCTGTGCGTTTCTGGCATCAAGACTGGATTACTACAGCGTCCTATATTTCCAGTCTGCCACATGCTTGCACTAAGAACCCTCAGCTGGCTCCAAATGCTGCTTCTGGAATATTCACAGACACAATAAGGTTTGACCATGTCATAGTGATGCTAGATGCTGGATCTGACTTTACAGTGCTGCTGCTGACCTATAGCAGACATACTGGGCTCACCCCCCCCCATGCTTATTCTATCTTATCCGGCCTGATGCACCGCCTCATGTCTTCTGTTCTCCCAGGGCAGCCGTCCTCTCCGTGCCCGGACGTTAACAGAAGTCTGCAGGCTGCAGAGCCCGTTACTTAGCCACCATCAAGGGAACCTGTCTCTGATGACTCCTTCACATATACGCTGAAAACCCATCTGTTCTCATTTGCTTCCAACTGGTTGTCTTATTGTAGGTCTTAGCAGTAATCCCTTGATTTTCTCCTGTCGACGAGAACGTGGCGAAATTTTCTGAATGCAACTAACTTCCTGTTTGTATCTCTGACCAATAGTGTGCTCATGCTGTGTGCGCCCCCCCCGAGGCATTCTCTTCTGTGTACTGTCTGATAACCATGGATCACACCTCCCCTCTCTCTCTTGACTGCCTGGTGACTTCACAGTCTGTGATGCCTCCTATATTCTCTTGGACACCCCCCCCATGTACCTTCATGCTATCCTTGTGCTGCTCTCATCAAATATTACTTCTATATGATGACAACTTCTGCATCACTCTCATCACTTCTCTGGTCTTTCTTCTCCCTCCTGTGTCAAGGTCTGCCTCTTCTCCCCTGTGCACGTGGGGTCTGTCCTCTCTGCAGGGCCCCGCTGATCACAGCTGGGTTTGTTCCTGACATTGTCTTGTATGGACTCAGTTTCACTAACTTTGTCTTTTTGCACTCTCTCTTCATAAGGCACATCTGAATTTGCTCGCCGTTATGCATTAGCTCTATCTGTCCTACATTGCCTCACTCTGTGTGAGCTTTGATTTTACATTATGACCCTGTTGTTTTCCCATATTGTGGATCTGTCCATCCTGGAAGAGGGATCCCTCCTCCGCTAGTCCTCCTGAGATCCCTTAGGTTTTCCCTGTGGGGCTTCGAGGGTCCAAAGAAAAAGCCATCGCATGTCGTATCCTGCTGTGTGTTGTACTGCCTGTGAAGCCCCTCGGGGCTACTCTGTGAATTGGGGCTATGCAGATACACACGACTTGATGGTTGACGAGGGGGCGTGTACCCATCTTGGAATAGGCTCAGACAGTCTCCTCCTGGTGGCTCAGCACGTGCTGCGCGAGCGTGGAGGCACACTGGAAGGATTTGTCACAGTCCGTGCAGACAAAGATCCTCCCTGCACAGGTCTGCTCCTGGTGATGCTTCAGCGTGGCCGACTGGCTGAAGCTCATGCTGCAACCTGTGCAGCTGAAGGGTCTCCCTCTGCTGTGGACGTACTGGTGGCGCACTAGGCGTGACGCCATGGCGAAGGCCACGCCGCACTCTTTGCACTTGTGAGGCCGGACTCCGCTGTGAATGGCCTCGTGCTCAAACAGGTTGGAGGACTTGGTGAAGCACTTGGAGCACACCGGACAGACGTACGGACGCACTCCTCTGTGGATTTTCTGGTGCTCGGCCATACGGCTCGCCAAAGCGAAGGCCTTACCGCAGTCGGGGCAGCAGAAAGGCTTCTCGCCCAAGTGCTTGCGCTCGTGACGCTTCAGGGAGAGAGGCTTGTTGAAGGTTTTGCCGCAGTGCGTGCACGGGTAAGGCTTGTCGTTGGTGTGCATGTTCCTCTCATGCTTGCGGAGGTCGGAGGAACGCACAAAGTCCTTGCCGCAGGTGTCGCAGACATAGGGCTTTTCCCCGGTGTGTGTGCGGATGTGTTTGCGGTAGTCTGAGGACCAGATGTAGGTCTTGACGCAGAAGGGGCAGTGGTACGGTCTCTCTCCTGTGTGCAGGCGTTTGTGCTGCTGCAGCGTGCCTTGATGGGAGTACGCCTTGCCACATATGTCACATATGTGTGGCTTCAGGCCAGTGTGGGTCTCTAAGTGGCTCTGCAGGTTGCAAAACTTCTTGAAAGCCCAGTCGCAATGAGGGCACTTGTAGGGCCGATGCTCCGTGTCCCCCGCGACACTACGCTTTTTCATAGCCGCGAAGAGCCGCGGGGCCTTGCTGTCCCCGCGTGCGTCAAAAAGAACGGCGTCCACGCGTGAAGGGTTCCCCTCACCGGTCTCCGTGCTCCTGCTCCCATCTCCGTCTCGGGGTAACGCGTGAGAGTCCACATTTAGCTCTTTCAGCTTTTCAGACACTTTGTCGGAATCACGCCTTCGCTGCTCCGGGCTCTTGGAGAATTTGGCGCCCTTGGCTGCCTCGTGCCGCAAAGTGTCCAAGTGCACATTATCAGCTCGGCGGAGCTTCATGCTGACTGTGATATGGTCTGCATGTTCCGATGGCTCTGGGTGAGAGTTATCTGGGCCATGAGACACTCTCCTCCCGTCCTCTGACGTAAGCTCTGCAAACTTGTCCGCGAGAGTCCAGTTGGGTGTTTGAGGGTTTAGATAGAGCATCCCAGTGTCACTACCGCCTGAGAGCGAAGTGTTGTCGGTACTACTGGACGAGGAGTCGTCCAGCACTCTGGTAGCACCACTGACCACCAGGCTGTCCGGGAGAACTCGAGAGACGCGATGCTTCTCCTGGTACTTCCTTATGCTTCTCTTTGAAATGTACCTTTTGTCAACCAACCTGTTGGAAGTCCACAGGGATATTTCCTCAGCCATGTTCAAATTCCCTTCAGTAAATGAAATCAGTGCAGGTTTCGAGCTTCGAGATGAATTCATAACACTGTTGTTTCTTCTTATCAAGGCCTGGAAGAAAGAAAAAAATATCTCATGAATTGTGAATCCACACTCGGTCCCCAGAGATAGTCATGTAAATCAACCTTATAAGCCAGAACTGAGAGGTCCGTTTCACATGGCGAGATTAGACCCCACGTTATGGGGGGGGCACGGACTTAGATGGTGCTCGGGGGTGGGGGGGGTTAAGGCTGGATACCTTTCCTGATGGCCCGCGGTGCATTCGAACCCGCAGCCCCTGGCTCGTCAGTTCCCAAAGCGTGCTCTACGGCTCAGCTACTGCGGACCTCACCTCATAACCCACAACTACCCACAAGAAATGATGGGGGGCTAGATTTAAATATCAGTAATGAGGTGAAAACACAGAAAATGCAATTTTAACACATCACTAATATACAACATACTCTGATGTTGTATGTAGTCACACAGTTTTAGAGCCTTCGTATGGCAGTCAAAAAGTGTCAATTCTTACTCTGTGACATCTTCAGGCAAACTTTCACATAGATTCTATCACTCAACCTACACTTTATTATTACTATCCATAATAATAATAAACCTTATAATCTCCATGCATTAAATGCTAAATGGACTTGTTGTTATATGCAGCTCAGATTGCTCTACCTCACGAAGAAGCAGACAAATTAAAACGCCATGCCAAAGCTAGTTCTCGACACCCCCACCCCCCTGTATACCCTTGCATTTAGAAATGCAAGTTAAGTCGACACTCGCTGCCATCGCATATCCACGTAACACTACTAACCTCCGTCTTCCTCAGGGTGTTCCTCAATGCTGCCCTGCCGGGGAGTCATTCAAGAAATGTGCCCAGCCGGCAGGGGGCGGGCTTAGGGCGGGGCTTGACCTGCTGGAGCAAGACAGCATCTTTACCCTACTAGTCAGCAGTAGCACTGGATCAGTAGTGTCTGTCTCAGCTTACCCACTTACAGGTTTTTTTTTGTTTTTTTTACACCCCCAGCACACCTGCTAGAAATGGAATCTGCTTTCTTTATATTCATATTACAGGAAATTAAGCCAAGAATTTGAATATCAGGAAGGATTTTGTTTCTTTTTGCATGCCTTCTGCATGAGTATGGAGAAAGGATGAATTGACCGTGCTGTGGGTTTTGCATACTGTGTCCGTTTCACTGCAGATCTAAAACAGTTTGTGTCACTCCAGGCTGTTTGCGAAAATAGATCACAGTTTTTTATATTGCTTGATGGTGTTTAGTCCCCATCTTGCGCTGGTTTCCATTACGTTCAGTAGCCGATGGTGTGAAAATCCCCTGCGCAGATTTGAAACTGCATTAGATTGCACAGTCTATCCACCCACCAGTCAACATTTAGTCGCCTTCGTTGGATACTTTATTTTTTGTAGATGACGTTGTATAAGGTTGTGTATGAGGAAATTATAAGCAAGAAAATGGTCCTTGGATTATTTTAAAGCAAAATTCAACATTCCATGTGCTGGTGGTGTCCATGGGTTTATTACCCTGGTCTTTGGAATAAAATGAACTAGGATAAAAACGAAAAAATGTGCAAATAAGGTATAATTAGGAGAACGGTCGCTAATTGGGTGTATTTGGTCCTTCGTGTTTAGGCCCTCCGCTTGAAGTGGTTTATCATCCGCATTCATTCGCATTCCTCTTGTCGAACAAGCCGCCCTTAAATTTGGCGTGTACCCGTATTATAGCCTTTATGGTAAATCCATTGAAACGGGTCAAAACGAACTGACATGGAGGGTCAGCGGCTTTATTCTGTCAAGTTTCTTTCTTTCCAACGATAAATGTCACAGTCATACCTGGAGACAGGATATTAAATCTTAATCGTGCTCAAGCAAACCACATAAATTCATGCAGTTTATCAAACCGCGTCAGATTTAGTGAAGTTAGCGGGAAAATACTACGTATGTCTACATCTGGTTTTCAAAATAAGATGTTAACACGAAGTCAAGTTCAATTTTCCAGCTCCATATTTATGTCCCGATTAGTACACAGTGTACAAAATACATTTGTGTTGGTATATATACAGTATAAATCACGCGTGTACTGGAGAGTCAGAGGTCTCTAGACTTGCTACATAAATACTTTATAAAAGATAAGTAAATTTACCATTTAATAAGATTTAGATTACTTGCACAAATACTATAGACTGCTTTTATTGTTTTACCAGTTCCAGCAGTAAAATACTTATGGAATAATTTTTGATCCAACATCAGTTAGACAACCATGCTTTTCTTTCTTTTCTGGGAGGAACATTAACATTTAAATAGACTAAAAACGGCACCGTAAAAGTAGATCATAGTACTTCCAGAAATATATGGAAAAAACTTAAGGAAGTTAATGTTTTTTACCCCATCAAACAAGTTAAGTGAAAGGGCTCTACAAAGTAAAAGTTGCTCAAAACATTTTTGCGCATTTCTTCAGCATAAGCATCTACTGTTTTATGAATTATCAGTAAATGCATTAGGGGACAGATCGTGTTAGTTAACTGTGATATATTACATCAGTGTGCAGTTAAGTTTTTTAAAAAACAACAACAACAATAATACGCATTATTCTCTTTCTTGATCCCGAATAGTGGAAATGAAAATCCACGCTGCCCTTTAATTTGAAATCCGGAAGTAATATTTAGTGGGCTATACATTAGCATTTCATGGTTGTATGCGAAACTGCCAACGGATTCAGTATTGATTCAGTTCATTACAAGCGATACAGTGAAAGTATCCCTGTAATATCTGTGATCTGTCCCATCCTTGTGAGACTATTCAGAAGTCAGTGCCAACATTTACCCAGAGTTTGAGCAGTTGGTAGACTGGAAAAGCGTTTTATAAGAACAAGTCCATTTAACATACGTTTATGTAATTACCGTAAAGTTTCCATTGATTGCGCAGTTAAAGCATGGGCGAGCTGGTTTGACCACGCAAACATGGATGACGGCGAACTCGACGCGTGTGGACGGCATCTTGTTTCACCAACAGATGGCAGTCGAGAGCATGCACCACAACAGAGGGGGGATCAGTCCCAAACATTTTTTGGAGGGCCGTGTTAAGCATTTGATAGCGTTCATACGCAGCTGATGGAAATCCAATTTGCATGTCTGCAAATCACTGCATTTGCAACACCAATAATAGAATGCATAAATGAATCAAATGCTTAGCAAACATATTAGATTAGTCAAATTTGTGTTGCCATTTGGTTACATACACCTGGTTTTCTTGGTAAATATAAAACGTCTCATGTATGTTCCAAGACTCTGCCTTTTGGCAGAGTAAAGATTGTTTAGTTTTTAATTTTTCAACCACGAGTTGGTTAAACGAGAGACCCCCAGCACATTGCTACCATCTCTCTCTATGTCTCTGTATGTTGAGGCTGACACAACCCCTGAACTAAGATGTCACTTTTACATGTTACGATTAGCGCCTGAGCTGAATAGTCAAAACACTGTAGTCATATGTCTTATGACCATTGAGCTCGGGTGCTAATTGTAACATATAATACACCCAAAGGTGTAACGTTCAGCTGGTGGAACAGAACGGAGAGATCTGGAACCATTGGTTATTCTAAAATACAATTTAATCAGCTCATGTATGCCTTTCAAGTAGGACATATTTAAGTTCAAGACACATTCGGGCCTCTTGGGGGAATGGCATTGTTTTCTGGCAATAAGTTGGTTGAACATCCGAGAAATCCATCCATCATCAACCATTTATCCCAGGCCGGGTCACGGGGTCATCCTGGAGCCTAACCCTGTGGTCATTAGACAAAAGGCGGGGAAACACCCTGGACACGTTACTATTCCAATGCAGGGCTTGAGCAGTGAATTATTCAGTGTCTTGCTCAAGGGCCCTTCAACAGGCTTTTTGAAGGAGCCAGGGATCAAACCAGTGACCCCATAGTTGCTAGAGGACCCTCTACCCGCTCTGCCCCTTATCAATCTTATGCTAATGTGCATTGATGCCAGTTAGAATGGGCTCAAGTGTATTGCACGTGTTTATTGGCCTAATTAGTGCTTAAACTGTATGGTCTGCATTTAGCCTTCAACAGCACCGGCATGATCTACTTTTGTCCAGAATGTAAAGATGCAGTCTCACGTATGCATTATTTTTAACTGGAGAATTTTTATTTGGCGTTCATTTGTAAACTCGGGAAAACATCACTGAAAGACATTCTAACCTTTTACTATCTGGACCCATGGTATAGAACACACATGAAAGAACTTTCACATTATGACCCTCACCGTGTGTACTCAATTAAAATGCTTTGCTCATCTGCAGAAGCATAAACCTGAGATATCTTATAAAAGGTAGGCTGAATATTTCATTTCCTATTTGCTATAGCATCTGCATTGAAAATGAATTGAGCTTAACCCGACATGAACTGATCAGGCCCTTGAGCCAGTCTAACCTGACACCGTACCATGTGGAGGAAACATTTGAACTCCTCCCAAGGATAAAAAAGTGTGACTGCCATCTGGGGAAACGGTTCCAACGGGGAACAGGGGTGGGGGTCTGAGAGTACATCTGTCATCTTCTTACAATGCCATGATTGCAAATATTCCCCAGTCCTCTCTGAATAGTGCTCATTACCACTGAATGTGCATTCAATGACCAATTTGCATATGAACCCAGCCTTTTAGTTGTGTTGTATCACTGTATTGTTTGTCAGGGCAGGTTCTGACAGCAGATTTAGGAAGAGCCTCTCTTAAGGGAGTCTTTTAATCGGCAGCTATATGTGTTCATGTTCTCTGATACACAGGCTGTTATGTGACAACACCCGTGCCATACTATAGAGTGAGCATTTACAATGAGGACCAAGACAGACTGTTAACAGTTACTAACGTATTGAGCCACGTTGTCGTCCAGTTCACTGAGGTGCCAATGGTAAGTACACTGGTGGGACATGTTCTTTGGTTTTTCAGCAAAGGCTTTTGAAAACTCCTTTTTAAGGGTGACACCATTTCTGGAAACGTGTGCCACTCTGGTATGTGTACATGTTGTGTTTTTCCTCCTTTCTTCGTCCCTTTGTTGGAGAAGAAAAGCCTCAGCTATTGTATCACACACACACACACACAGTAGTTCCAGTGCCCTCCTTGCACGAGGAAGGAGTGTGTGCCAGTGTTGTGGCATACATGCCTTATCCATGCACGCACACACACATCTGCAGGATCAGTCCCGGTGTAGTTCAAGATGGAGGTGGTGGCTAGTCTTTATAATAGTGAGGTAGAGGTTCATTGGGTTTGTAGTGATGTCTTCTGCATTGTCATAGTAGGGAGTAAATTGATTCCTTTTCTATAGAGTGCTTTTCTAGTCTAGTGATCACTTAACAACCCATGCCTCACATTTACCCGAGCATGGGGAGTTAAGACCAGATTCACTTCCTGACGCCCCGCGTTAGGTTCGAACCCGCAACATCTGGCTCATCAGTTCCCGAACCCACACCTGGATCTGCACTTAGGTCTAGAGACAGACTTTTAACCACACTTAGTCCTGTGAAATGGCAAACATCCCCAGTCGCTTATCGGGACCCACATTTGCATCTGCACTGATACCTGTTCACAGCTTCTCCCATCTTGACAGACCATCTGCTGTCTTGTCAATTCAAACAAGAAAACCCTAAAGACCCATGGTGTGCAAATATTACTCAGCCAAGAAACCTGGTCATCCCAAATGTTTGTTGAGCAGGCGTAGCATGTCTGTCAACTACCTGATGGCCTCCTGCAACATCAGAATACATAAACCCTATTCTATTTCAAATGATTTCAGACTCCGACAAACTGCAGGAAGTTCGACGTGGTGGCTGTAGTTTAGGTTCAAAGGACGTCTTTTAACTGCAAACTTATCCTTGTGGGACTGATAATGGAAAATTATTATTATCATTATTATTATTATTATTATTAATAATAATAATAATAT